>NDXB01019227.1:420193-431731 GCA_002631895.1 Agapornis roseicollis
TTTTTTTTTTTTTTTTTTTAGACGACTGAAGTGTGACAATGGATTCTAGTCTTGCTGGAAGCACACAAGATTAAGATACAGATGAAGGAGTTATGAGCATAAAAGCTCACCTGTTCTTCTCTGTTATATTAGATGGTCTATAAGAATACATTACTTTTTCACACAAAGCTTCCTTGTCTTTTAGCTGTAGACACCCTGGCTACTAGTTAAGAAACAGAAACACTGTGGAAGAACAAGGAAATTACATGTGAGCAATGACAGAAATAGTTTGACATTCTCGTAAAAATAGGATTTTCTGTTGGATGAACAATAGGCAGTCTGGTGGAGTTAGATAATTGTCTTAGCATCACTAATAGCTCAAGTTAGAAGAGAGGATTTAGGAAATTGAAATTGATATGTCCAAATACTGAAATAAAGACCAAGATTTGCATATTTTTGATGGCAGGCTCATTCATTATTCAAGATGTGTGCTCATCTGCAATAGACAAGAGAAGACCACCATAGACTGCAGTGATAAAAGCAAGGGCAAAATTTGGCTGTGACTCAAGGGAAAATGGCTAATCTTCCTTACCTCTTCTGAATCTGGACATGCAGAGCTCAATTGCTCCAACTTGCATGAAAATGTCATCTTTGGTCCCTTAGCCATTAAAAGTGATGATATGAGTTTACAAAACCAGAAAAAGCTTTTAGAAGATTATTCCTTAAAATAAGTGATTGTAAACTCCCATTGAAAAAAGGTAGAAAAAATAAATTCTACCCACCAGACTCTGTATTTTCAGAGTTGCCAGCGAGTTTGCCACAAAACTCACATTAAAGTCAATGAGAGTTAATAAAATCAATGGGAATTGTGTACCTCGTTGTCATGTAAATTCTGGAAATTTTTAAGAAAATAACAATTAAAATAGTGGGGAAAAATATAAAGTATCAGAGTAGATAATATATGAGCAAAAGAGCAAAATATCTAACAAAATGAAAAGCATGATGGAAAAGAGAAGATCGACGGAAAAGAGATGGTTGAATACATTGAGTTATGTAAGACTCTAAAGAAGAATTCACAGGGTTTCAGAAAATACAATTTCTCGAATAGCTGAAGGAAAATGGAAAGAAAGCCATCAGGTGTAATGGCTGTGAGGAACAGCTTCCTGCTGAGACAGAAGAGGTTTAGTATCAGTGCTGTACGAATGCATCCCAACAAGTACAACAAACAAACATAAGAGTAGATGCATCATAAAATCATGAGGCAGGAGAAGGAGTTTGTATAAGCACACAAATATCCAACATGCAATGGAGAAGAGACAGGACAAAGAGAGAACTGGAGAGGGTGGGGTGGTGTAGGAAAATGTTGAACCAAATGGACATCACACTGTGGTTGGGGCAGAAAGCAGAGGATTGATAGGATATAACTGATTCAACAACCTGGGAAGCACACACCCCCTCTGTCGAAGAAGCATGATTCTGATGAATGTAATTGGTGTAGGGAGAAGCTAACTCTTTGCAGGATGGACTTTTTTTATCCAACAGATATGTTCAGCAAAGTAACTCACATAAAAGTATTATAGTAAAACATAGGACTTTCTCTAAGTGTTGTAGACTTAAGTTCTGTTTAATTCACTTCTGAAATACAAGATTTTAAACCTATGGTAGAAAGTATCACAAGAAAGAGAGGGCCTAATAGTGCCATCAACATTACTTTTAGTTTTACAGGACACAGGTGCTTATGACCCTTATAAAAGTCTCACCCAAATGAAAATAGATAAAAGCTATCTCTTCAAAAGCTGCTATTTAGAAATGGTCTTCCAAAGAAGCAAGCAAATAAATAAAAAGTTGTTGATAAAAATGTCTTGGCCAACATTAAAGAGACAAGTTTTTGCAATGGATAAGAAGAAAAAGTTAATTGTCACCAACTGAAGCTCTCTAACTGTTCATATCTGAGCAGCTGTTGAAGTGAATAGAAGCATAGTATTTTATGCCTCTGGGGAGACTGGGCTGTAATCTCAGACTCTAGAGGAAAACCAAAGTTAATTGAAGAAAAAGTACTTACTCTTAAGAGCTACACAATGTAATGTATTGTCAAATGAAGGCATTAATTGTTAAAGCTTTCCAAGTATAGGGAAAGTGTCCTCTTTCAAGGAGATTCAGAAAAAATTAAGTCAGTGTAGTTGTTAAAGAATGGAGCAAACTTAGGTGCGCCATGAAATATTCCAATTTTTATGAATGCTGTATTATTGGAACCTGTGAAGAAACATAAAGAACAGAAACATGAAGTTCTAACAAACAGTAAACAGACAGTGTACAAGTAATTTGAATTGTGCATTGCTTATAGGTAACATACATATTCACTGTGTCGTTTCACTTAAAAATTCAACTGCTAAATTAAGTTGGCTTTATGCCATAAATAGCATATTTATGAGCAGTGTTTCACATGTTGTCAAAATCGGTGATTTAATACACAGGCTATCTTTGCAGCTGTATAGCAATTCAGAAGCACAATTTGGTGTCATTGAGAGACTGCATACGCTCTTTAAACTAATGAACTTCGTAGTGTACGAAGGTAAAAGATATTGCTCTGAGTACAAAGCAAAAGAAGCTACAGAAAAACCCAGAACAGCAGGAGAACACAGGTAAAGGTTTTGAATAGATGCCAAATACTGGAAAGCACAACAGAGATAAATAAAATACACAGTAAAGATGCAATATAATAAAATACTGTGATTTGTGCTGTCAGCATGAATGTAGTGAGTTCAGAATAGAACAAGTGAGTTAGCTTTTATGGGATATTTAACCACAAACTGCCAGAAACTGTGGCTGCTGTTGGTAATACATATTCAAATACAGCGAACATATTATTGGGGAAAATGATATGAAATCACACTATAAACTTTTTGGTTGTATTTCTGGAATTTGTCCACAAGGCATCTGCAGTTTGTCTTTTGCAGAACTGAAATCTAAAGAAATGGTAGCTTCAGTACCATTTCCCACAGTATCATGGGAATAATTATAATTACATTTACTTAGTAAGAAGACTTATTTAAGACTCAGTATTCCCATGAACAAACTGAATTGTCATAGACTCAACAGGCAGTTGCACAATAGTTAAGAATTTATATGATTACTTCCTATAGCATTTTTTCCAAATGATTTTAAATGAAAAGTGCAAGTAGATCAGAGAAAGAAGAATTTTTGCTGTCTCAGTCCATTGAGATCACTGGTATTATTTAGATATGTAGACAAAATATGAATGATGTTTGTCCGTGCTTTTGGACAGCTGTTTTCCTGGTTTTGTGCCAGAGTGGATTCCTTGAAGCTTTGTGCAACTGGTAATTTCAGAGCTACTGAGGATAATGTCTAAAAAAAGCGTAAATTCCTAAGCAATGCCGCTTGTGAGGCAACCGTACTGTCACACAATGCTGCTTCAAAGGGTTTCCTTAAGTTTATAGGTCACTGTTCCAGTGTTCTGTGTTTCGGAATGCATCCCCAGTGGGTCTTCCAAGTACTTCATGCTTTCTTCCATATGGTATTTTTCGGGCATGTTGTCTAGTCTGATTTCCAATGATACAAGATTTGAGTCTTTCATGATGCTTTTCCAGACACCATTCTTAACTGTCTCTCAGAACCAGTCTTAAAATTGAGTAAGAACAAAGTTTATTCTAATAACTAATTATAGAAATAATTTGTATATCACTTTCATATTGAGATATAGATAAAAAGCCAGTTGTATTTTCTTCTGCTTTCCTTTTTTTCCATTCATACAAAAGATAGCTAGATTATTATTTTTGTTTTCCTATATTTAATTTTTAATACCTTTATTAAATTTATTCCCATCATTCCTCAATGCCATTACATTTCACACAAAATGTTAATCTTGCATACGAAGAGGCAATAAACATAACCAAGATGTTTGATGAGGAAATTACCTGGTACAAAAATGATCTTTGAAAATCAGAAACATCAACTAGGGAATATCTCCCCTCTTTTATTAATTTTATTTAAATTATTATTTATTGTAATCATTAATATAATTTATTTCATTATTCATTAATTCCATTAATCTATTTTGTCTTATTAATTAATGGAATTATAATTTTCCCCCCAGAGAGATATATTTTATTTGGATTGGTGTTTGACATAAATTCTAAGTAATTACATAGATGTTTCCAATTATATTTTTTTATATTCTTTACAGTTGTATATACTGTCTCAGATACTTGGAAATTTTCTTTGCATGTTTTCTGGATTATGCCTACAGTTTTTGACTCTTACCATTAGACATATGCTGTATTTTCATTGAAGTTTAGTTCTCAGATTTTCTTTTTCTTCCAAAGATTATGCAGTGTTTTTACTAGTACTGCTGTCTTGCAAGTACCTATTTGTGTATCTATTATATACTTTATTTTCAAGCCAGCAATTACTAAGGCATAAGAGATGTAATCTGTATGACTAATAACTCTGTTTCTAAAGTAATCAGAAAGAGGGAAACATACTTCCACATATACTCAAATTAACCAAACTACTCTGGAGAAAGTTGAACAAAATTCAAAAGAAGCCTGTGGTAGATTTTTGCCGATCTCCTCAAAATGTTGCCACAGCTTTTGGGACATTTTCCTGCATTGTCAGGTTTGGCACTTCTGGCTTCTAAACGATATCAGAATTGGAATTCTTGAAATGTCATAAACCAGGCAGTTTCTCATAGTTTTTCTAGCTTGATTACAAGCAGATTTTGTGGGAATTTAACAATTTCGTTAATTCTGAGGAGAATTACCACACCATTCAGAGGATTTGTGGTATTTTGCAAATCCTTATGGCCAAAATATTTTGAAACTCTCTCTTTACTAATCAAGTTTGTAATAATACTTACTGCCTGTGTGGAAATGAGGTACCTCTATTTGAGATTATGGCAGATCATTTCTTCCTGCATTAGGATTTGAAAAAGTAGATACTATAGAAAGGAACTTTGCAGCGTAGCAATAGTAGCAGGAAACAGAGAGGTTTGGAAAAGCAGATACTCTTGTACAAACACAAGTTCTTGAACAAACACAAACACAAGTTCTGGAGGCTGCTGAAGTGTTTATGAGAAATTTAAAAATACTTGAAATCTGAGCACTTTCTCATTTTATTTCATTGAAATTCAAATTATGTCAACTTCTACTTTAAAATGAACATGCAGATGTTCAGAATACTTTTTAATTTTTTTTTTTCCACAACCAAATTACCTTCTGATGAAATTCAGTGAAAGCAAAGCTCTTAAAGGAAAAAAATGGAATTAGGCAAAAATCTGACAGACCGTATCCAGTTCTTTGGAATCCCAGTGGAAAATAATTACAGCAGAAATTGCATAGATGTACAAGAAAGCCAATGTAGCCCATGACATTTTGGTTCTATTTCTTGTCTGTAAAACTGAGATCTGCATATTGTTATATGAGCATGTGCACTTTGACATGAGTGACAAAGATGGAAACATGTTCATAAGTTTCTTATAAGATGCTTTTTCATTTTTATAAACTATTCCATGTGCAATCATGTGCAATTGTAAGTATTCTCCTCATTGAATTTCTTTTTCCTGATTTCTGCAGGGATCATGGGAAAGAGAGGGAAATTTCTCCACAAAATGTGAAGAAATTTGTTCTCTGTAAAAACAATCTAAAGAAAGAGCAATTGTTTTTCTTGACAGTTGCAGCAGAAATCAGATTTCAGAATGCTCTTAAAATAAGGGTCAAGATCTGCATGGTGACAAACCACATGAAACCTGATAGAAATGTCTTATGACTATACAGCAGTGTGCTTCTCTGTGTTTGCAGCCCACTGTTTTAGTGTCATCCATGCGTTCATTGCTGAAGCTTTGTCAAAGAAACACCCTGCAGTTCTCCAGGCTTTGGAAATGTATTTTCCTTTCTGTGGTATGTCAAAAACACACTGGGATTCCTAAACAGTAACTGGACTTGCCTGTGGCCAGCAGAAGGACACTTTCTTTCTAGATCAGAAGATGTTTCACAGAGTAGGAAATTAAAGCATCTCTGTGGATCACCCAAAGCTTCTCTGTCACTCAATGTAACTTGTCACAGGGAGTCTTTGGGTATCTTGCCCAGAGACAGTGTTTTGGATCTGAAAATGCTATCTCTTTTGTCATTGCGAGTGGGTTGGTGGTTTATGTGTAGCTCGTACAATGGTAGAACTGGCAGTCTATCACCATAAATGTTTCTGTTTAAGTTAAGGAATGGATGTGATGCATTTCATAAAAACGTGCCAGTGACTGCAGGCAGTTTAAAATGGTCTTAGGAGTCAGAAGAGGCTTCTCAGGCTCAGAACACATTTTAAGCACATCAATCATCTGTAAGTATTGCTGTAAAACATTGTACAATGGGACTTAAAACACTCCAGGCACTTTCTGAAGTTATAGCTTCACTGTATACTTAGAAATGACATTGAGGTGAAATCTTCCCTACAGAATTTTGCAGCTAAAGGAAACAAATCTGATTTTGCAAAACTGTGAGAGAGCATTGGGAATGGATGGATTGTTATAATGAAAAAATGTACTTCTGTTAGACACAGGATCTACACTTTCCCTGTACCTCAGACCTCAATTTAATCATTCTCTGGAATTTGGACTGTAGGCAGTAATTATAATCAGAAAGTAACACTAGGAAATTTCACAACATAATGATATTTCTTTTAATTGTTCTAGTGATTATCTTGGTTTATGGCAAAAATTCTCTTTTGTTCTAGAAATAAGAACAAGTTATGGATCACATTTCAACAATTTTTATTTCAGGGTACAAAAAAGTGTAGCAGGATTGTATATTTTTACTACAGCATCTGTTCCCTGAGAAGTATTAGTGGTTTAAAATAAAAGAAATGCTATTTATATTTAATTAAAAAGAAGGTACAGGGAATCTAAATGAAATATCTGGAACTCTAGGATATCGATGGCAAAGACGGCAAAGATGGCTTTTGCTTTGAGGAGATATCTAGATGCAAATTCTGCTTCAGTAGATTATGTACTTATGATGTGGTAACTTCAGAAAGCTTTTTAGTTAGTGTCTGATTGTCTTTTTCTGAACAACAAAATATTTTGTGATTCTGTAGGTTTCTGCTATTTGCCAAGGGGAATATCTGGAGATATTGCAACATCCTTGGACACGAAGTAGTTGAAGTGCTTTCATAATGCAAGAGAGACATGCTTTACAAGGTAAATAAAGAAGACTCTCTTTTTGAAACATGTTTGTGAATACGAAGACATACTAGAAAATTGACATAACCATAATAATCTCTTCAAATCTTCAACTACACTAAACCAAAACCAAAATCTGTTCAACCATTTTTCCCAATTATCTTGTCTGCTGGAAGTTCATTACTCTGTAGTTAATTGTACATTGTATCCTTATTGAGTATATGTATGTTTTTCCTTGAGCACAAAAGAGTGACTTCTAATACATGAATTTGTAAATGCATGGACAGAACTAATTCCTCCCCTCGGAAACTTACGAATTCATGCATAAGTGGTTTATGAGACCAGTAATAGATTATGAAAGTTCTCTTTGTAGGCTGAATGGAATGTTTGTCAGGGACTGGAATAAAATCTTTTGGTGACTTAATCCAGTTCCCAGAGATAAATATTGACAAAACTACTGTCATTACTTTAGTGAGTACTGACTGGAAGTGTTGCAGCCTCACCTGCAAGAAAAGAATCACCTGACGGGGGTTCTTCCATACATACATACATAGTAGATTTTTATGTTAAAGTTAATATGTACCTTTTTCATCAAAGTTGTGATGTTGCATTGATTGTAGTCTGGATTATTCTAGTCTGCATATGGACAGCCAGTTAAACAGACTTTCCTGGGTGTAAACAGATTGTAACATGACAGCAACAAGCTGATATTATCTACTTTGAAACAATGTAATGTCCATATTCAGAACTGCACTAGTTTTTCTGCACTAAAATCAAGGTATTTCACAGAAAAACTATGGCAGAAAGACAAAGGAGGAGCTGCAGTATAGACTTGTCCTGATTTTGCCCAGTCATCCATCTTATGGACAGCCAGAAATTGTCAGATTTACAGACCATCCTGGCACATTTTGTTTATCCTGAAAGCCTTTTTTCTACTAATGTATAAATAGGATTAAGACACTACTGATTTAATAAGAAAACATTGAATTCACTGAGAACCTGCCACTAGATGCTTTTAAAAGTAGAAGTTTGAGTACATCTGATTTCTGTCCTTTTTTTCCTATGGGAAAAGCTCAATAGTTTATTGCAGTGTAACAAACAGGTAAACTCAGTTTTGGTACAATTGATTTATCAGGGTTTCTTGACTTAATAGACTGAGCAAAGAAGGAAGGAACCTGATTTAAAAAATGTTTCCAATACCCTTGAAAAGAATAAGAGTTTCTCTTACTCTCCATATGCTGCCAATTTAACTGTGATTACGAAACTGTGCCAAAGGTTGTGGAAGACTATGCTGCAAAAAGTAGAATACATGAGAGTTTTGATGCCTGCATCTGAGTTGCCAGAGTGTAGCTCTCTAGGGCTTTAATGAGAGGAGAGGGACACCTTATTTAAAATGTGGATGCAAGAACGTGTAAATTCAAGCATAATATGAAATTGAATGTTGTGTAGTCATACCCTTTTTTTTGTCAAGGAAAAAAAATAAGGCAGAAATTCTTTATTCTGTCGTTTAATGACAAGAAAATGTTCAAACTATGGAGTATGATTCACAAAACAGTAGAAAAGATCCACTTAATAGTCTGCATGATATTAGGCTCAGTAAATATTTTGTCCTGGGCTTAGATATTGTCACTAAATAGGTGTAAATACTTAGGAAAACCAGGATTAAGTAAAAGCTAAGGTTGTTTTGAAATATTTGCACTTGCTGATGTAAATCTAACTCCAAAGGGAAATAGCTTTCAGTAATTAGTTCCAGATGTACTTGTAAAAGTTACAATGAAAAGGTAATTATGTTGTAAATAGTGGGAATGCTTTTCTTCATCAAAGTGAGAGTTCCTTTATTTCTGGACTGATCAGTTAGCCGGACAAGAAATCCACACTGGGAAGAGCAATTCTAAACCCCTGTTACTGATTCTCTGAATTACTTTTTCTAAGACAATCAGTATTTGCTCCAGGCAGCTCCTCTTTCTGATGAATGGACACTCTAAACTGAATACATAGACCACACAATTGTAGATGGGGCTGTTCAAAGCTATCAAGTGTTGTCTTCAGGGTCTTTCTGAAAACACTGAGAGAACATTTAAATCCACTCCTTCATCTGAAGTGCAGCTTGTTCTTCATAGCAGTAAAGCAACTTCTAAACATTCTGTGGATTTAATGTCAATGGTGATTTCTGTGTCACTTTAGAGGGACTAATCAAAGCCATCTATGATACTGCATCATCTGTTGGCAGATCTGTTAAGTGCCTAGGGAAAGACCCCTTTCAGCTGTTGTTACTTTTGCTGCTTTTGCTTCCTTTCTTTAAAAAGTGTCAGAACTGACCCTTCCTCTTGGCATTTGACTGTAGTTGTTTCCCCAGCTGAGTCACCCCTATCCAGTGATTTATGCCAAGAAGGCTAGCATCTCAAGAGAGGCTATGAGGCATTTTCCCATCTGTTCACTGTGAGCTGCCATATTCTTCATCCAGCCATTTCCATCAGCTACCACCCATATTTTTTGAATGATATTGGCTAACTTTTTTGTTTGTAAATCTTCTTCCAGTTGAAAGTCAGAGAGGGGTGGCCATGAGGAGTGAGAGGAGATCGTGAGGGGAGAGTTGAGGGTGGCCATGAGGGAAGATCATGAGGGGAGAGTTGGGGAGGTTGAGAAGGAAGATTGTGAGGGGACAGGAGAGGTGGCCATGAGGGGTGAGAGGAGATCATGAGGGTAGAGCGGGGCTGTTCATGAGGGAAGATCATGAGGGGAGAGTTGGGGTGGTTGAGAGGGAAGATTGTGAGGAGACAGGAGAGGTGGCCATGAGGAGAGAGCGGGGCTGTTCGTGAGGGAAGATCATGAAGGAAGAGCAGTTACAGCCATGAGAGGAAATCATGAGGGGAGAGCAGTTACAGCCATGAGAGGAAATCATGAGGGGAGAGGACAGGCAGCCATGAGGGCAGATCATGAGAGGAGAGGTGGGGCAGTTGTGAGGGGACAGGAGAGGTGTCCAAGAGGTATGAGAAAAGATGGTGAGGAGAGCAGGGACAGCTATGAGGGAAGATCATGAGAGGATTTGTGGAACAGTTGTGAGGGAAGTTGTGAGGTGAGATCAGGGGCAACCATGTGCCACGGGGGGTGGCCATGAGTGGAGAACTTGAGGGGAGGTGAGGAGTGGCAATGAAGGGTAGGGGTGGCAGATATGTAGTGTGGGGCCTCTGTGAGGAGGCAAATGAGGGGTGACTGCAAGTGGAGCTCATGAAGGGTAGCCATAAGAGGAGATCTTGAAGGAAGATTATTTTGCCTTCAGTGACACGGTTTAGTGGTGGGCTTGGCAGTCCTTGGGTAATGGTTGGTCTCATTGACCTTAAAGGTCTTTTCCAACCTAGCTGATCCTGTGATTCCGTAAATTGCCTTGCTAATACACACTGAAGTCTGCAGCTGGATGGTCTGTGAAGCAGGAAGAGCCCTTAGTTTTGACCCTGAGCTTTAGTGAGTCCATTACCTTTGCCTGCAAAACAGTATCTTCACACAGTGAGCCTCACTGAACTCTACTTGCCATAGTAGTCCAGCCAGTTGCGATAATTTCTTTATCTGTCCATGGGATTAGAAACCTATTTATGGGCTGAAGAAAACTTCTGGTGTAGATACTTGGGCTCAAGATTCCAATTTTTTCAGCCCTACTGGAAAGTGACAGAGTCACAAGGATCTGAATCACAATCCCTCTCACTAGCAAGTCTTGTAAGTTAAATCAACATGTTGGAGGATGTGAGTAATAACAACTGCAATGTTTTCTGTCTGGCTGATGACAGTAGGCACTTTGAATTTTTTTTATGTTAGTATGATGTCTGAAGCAGAAATTATAAAACTTAAGAAGTACGTATCCAAGCAGTCATTTTCTAATAACTTGTTTCTAGGAGCAGACAGGAAGCATGCTGCTAAGTGACGAGTTATAATTGTCATCAGTAAAATACCTTGGGTTTTGGCATGTGACTTGGCTTTAAGGACATCTTTCTTCAATTTAATGTTTGCCTTCACTGCTTTTTTCACTTCTGGGTCTTCATTTAGCATGACACAGACAAGATGGATACCCTGGAAGAAATAAGTCAAGTAGCTATGAAGAAGGGGAACTTGGTCAATGTTTATGTTGTGGAGAAACACTTTAAGAAATAGTGATTTTTAATGGATGGGTGATAAAATTGGATGTGTGAAGCAGTTTCTGCTCTGTGAACAATTTCTTAATAAAGGGGAGCTGGAATTTGATGAAAATTATGAGTTTCCAAAATGTTTGTGAGCATTTTAAAGAACAGGTATTTCCTTTTTTTTGCAGAGATTCCTTTTTTTTTTTTTTTTTTTTTTTTTTTTTTTAAAGAAATTTAATTAATTTTTTTTTTTTGTTTGTT
>NDXB01019227.1:433525-459200 GCA_002631895.1 Agapornis roseicollis
TTTTTTTTTTTTTTTTAAGAGCTGTTTATCTTGGACACTCTTTTACTGATATGTTTTTAATTCAATTTAATACCATTTTAAAATATAGAATAAGAAACCTTTATCAGTGCTGTACCAACATTGTCCTCCTAGGAATCAAAATGTTTAGGAAAAAAATTATTTGTCGGTGGGATTGCTTCACCCAAGCAGTCATAAGCTAAAGGCAGCTTTTAAGGCAGTTTTAAACATGGGTGTCTTTTGTTAATGAAACATAGATTTTTAAGGCCAGACAGGACCATTAGTTTATATGGTCTACCTTCCACTCTAATAGGATTTCAAAGCTGCACAAATGTGTCCTAAGGCACACCTGGAAATTTTACTTTTATTTTTGTGTTTGTACTTGCTTTTCAGTTAAACCTTAGTTCTTAGTCAAGACATTAAGGGGTGGGATGTGAATTATGGTGGACTTAATCTGGTGTCTGATTTACAGCAGAACCTTGGTCTTGATGCTTTCTCACATTCGAGACAAATGCATGAAACATGGGGTAATCCACTGTTGCATTTTGATGTACCTACTTTTAAACAAAAGCTGCTAAAAGGTTGGTTCTGTCTACTGCCCCACTGGGACAAAAGTAATTTTTGAAACATGAACATTTCTTGTTAAATGAAAATTTCTTTTCCCACTGATCTTACCTAAGAAATTCACAGGGTACATTTGATTTTACTTCTCATACGTAAGACATGGCAAACAGCTACTGAAAATATCTCAATTCTACCTCTCTCCCCAGAACTAAACGGTTTTTCTGTGCATAACCCAGAGGCAGGTTAAATCCTGATCCTGTAGAAATCTACAGAGTAGTCTTAATCTTAAGGGTCCTTGTTTGAGCAGGCAGATCATCTTGCTTGTTTGCAAACTCTCAGAGTCCTGAGTGCACTAATAGGCCTTTAATGGTCCTGCCCAGCCCAGCCTGGGGGCTCCACCCCACACCGAGGGCAGGATTCCACTTAAGCTCAGTCCTGGGCCTTTAGTCTGTCTCTGAGCTATATGGCAGTTAGCCCAGTCTTCAAGCCTGCCTCTGGCCCTACCTCCAGTGTGGACCTAGATTTTGATCTGGACCTATGCTCTCCTGGATAGACACCCATAACTATAATACTGTAGTTTGTCCCTGTCCTTCTTACCCCTTCTGGCTTTGTGGAGGCACTTGGGACTACACTCATTGCTGTTTGTGTCTGGGGTTATTGATGCATCCAGTAACAAGCACCCAGTTCTGCTGCCATGCTTAAGGGACTGTGTTCTTGGTTGGTGAGGGTATTGTCTATGCTGGGGTGACCTTCTGCTCCTAGTTTATCTTCCCTTGGGAAGCAGCCAGCCCTTGCTTCTCCCTGATGACTTTATATGTCTTAACATAGAGGTGCCCAAATGGCCTCAGATGGTACATGCAAATTGAAGATAATCTTCTTGAAAATTTGAGCCATGCGCTTTGATATAGCTCTAATTAGGGAAGTGCTGACAGAACAAAAGTTGAAGCAGTAAAAATGGCACTCATACAATACTTAACTCTTTTAGTATGTAAAACACTAGTTCTTTGTGAACCAGAGCTTTGCTTTCAACCTGATTTTTCCAATGACTAAAAGCATTTCTGTAGGGGTTTTTTTGTTTGTTTGTTGTTTTGTTTTGTTTTGTTTTCCTTAGCATGATGTTCAGGACACGTAAAGACTTACACTGCATATGAAAATGGAGACGCTTTCCAAATAATTTATTTAATTTCAGTTTTAATCTGTCATGTCTCTTAATGCATCTGAAAAAGTTCACCATGGAAATAGCCTTTTAAAAGTATAATTTTAGACAGATCTTTCATTTTGTTCTTGTTTATGAATGCATGCTCAGAGGATTGCTAGTGTTTATTACCAACTTGCTTCACATGGTTATTGGAAACCTTTTTGAGCAATATGACTTGCAAGGAGACAATGAGGTTCAGCTTTGTCACAGAACTGTGGAATTATGTAGAATGATATTCAAAATAAACACAAATGTTTGCAAAAGTCCTGTGTCAGTTTTCTGAAACAACAACGAAATAACTATTTATCTTTATGTAGTTGCCTTTAAACTACAATATTTAGCTATAAATGTTGTGAGCAAGTCCTATTCAGCTGTGTTTGTGGCTGATCTTTTAGTCAGCAACAAGTATATCTTGTAGAGCCTTTAGGATTTCTAAAAGCAACATAAAGAATATGACTAGTCTGGGGACCAGACTAGGGTCAAGCACAGCCTTGCAAAGAGCCAAACAGATTAAGTGAAAGCGATTAACCCTGAGTTTGGAACTTGCTTATACATTCAGTTGCCATTATGTGAATTTTTGTAGTGTTCTGATGGGTGGGTCAACGTAATAATGTATTTATCAAACTATTTTATGGTGAGTTGCGTTTTGCGTTCACTGGGGTGTTTTTTTATTATATTGATGATGTTTATTTCCAAATTTAATATACATAAACATGTTCTAAGTAGAAAATGCATGATATCTTAACCAAACTTTAGTCTTTTGCATAAATTACATTTTGCAAGTTACCCTGAATAATGAGTCTCTGTTTGTTACCACATAAGGACATAGGGAAGGAATGATACAAAGTCAATTAATACATTTCCAAAAAGAAAAAAGCAGGGGGAGGAAGGGATAATGAAAGTACATGTATGTGTATTTCTCTGTAGGGAGGGTTGACAGCTCTGCTATCATATACCTACAATACCTACTTGTATATACAGCTATAATACCTACTTGTAATGTTGTTAGGAATTACCTGAAAAGTGGAAGAACCTGAAGAAGATTGCCTTCACTGTAAAGCATGAAGTGGTACCTCTACAGTCCAGAGAAGTGTCTGTTATCAGAAGAAAATATGTACTTTTGGAGGTGAGATCAGTTCTGTGCTCTGAACCGGATGATTTTTCGGTTTTTGTTCTGATAACAAGCTGGTGGCAAGCTTCACTGAACTGAGAAATTGTAAACTCTTAGAAAAGGCTGTCTAAAGATAACAATTCAATGTTTCTCAGTAATGTATTCTGGATGAATCTGATAATTTAAAGCCCACTCCACCAAAATGGGAGTGATGCTTGTGTCCTCTTTATCTTCAATTATGTCTAATCTGTTTCTAATTCAAACATGGTGCTGCTGTTGTCAGATCAAATATAGATTTTAAATGTTTCATGCTTCTTCACTGGGAATGTTTTAAATGTATGTGGGCTGGCTATCAGGGCTGTACTGACTGAATCTAATAGTTTAAGGTAAATTTAAAAGAAATAAAAGAGTGTTTAAAAATAAAATGATTCATAGTAGAACATACTTAATGAATGGCATCTAAGGAAAAGTTATGAAAGAGTCTACGTGGATTACCTGCTTAATCTCTGAGGAATCTTAATTCAATAAATAAGTTGTATCTTTCAGGTTAAACAGCATGGATTTAGAAACAGATATATATATATATAAAGTGTTATCTTGAGGTTTGCTGGTCAAGTTCCTTTCTAGGAATGGATAAAAATAACTAATTTTTAATGAACTTTATGACATAACTGTCACTGTCAATAGCTTGGAGTACTAACCACAGTTTACAGTCAAAATAAAAACTACATCAACATTGTTTATCAAGGTATATTCCCAAGTATTTCACAATGTGGGAATGAAAAATATAACAAAAAGAGCTTTCCCAACTAGGAATAAATTTTAGAAAAAGAGTAGCTCACCTGAGTGCATTGCATTTTGTATGTCCGTCCTCACAAACTCTGCCCTGAGGAATATTCACAGGTCTCATCTTTACATCAGCAACCAATGAATTATTAAAAAATGCATTCGTTTCTCTGCCATGATCAGCAACTGAATGAAGCATCCACCTGTATTCTTTCAAAATTCTGTTTATGAAATACTGAAATGACTCTAAAATATATTCTAATTGCAGGCCAGTAATGAACTTGAGAGCAAAGTTAGAAATCTATTTATCAGCGTTTTCTCCTTGTTCTTTTATTTGACACTGGAGCATTGAGCATGTGGAGCTCAGTGACTGTGGAATAGATCAAAATAACAGGAGAGGGGGTGATGTGTGTGGTGGGTTTTTTTTTTTATTTACTTATTTTCAGTTTTCAGAGGTTTAGGGATTGGTTTGATGCCTTTTATTGGGGGGTGGGGTTGGTTTCCTTGGTATTTTGGGTTTTGGTGGTAGGGTTTTTTTGTTTGTTTCTTGTTTGGTTGGTTGGGGTTTTTCTTGTATTTTGGGAGGTGGGGCTTGTTTTGATTTCTTTGTTTTGTTTTGTTTTCATTATGGTTCAGATGTTCTGTGTTACCCACAGATACAGTTGCTAATTGTAAATCAGTTGTTGAACAGTTGGAATATCTACCTCAGGTGCACTCAACAGAAAAGTCATTCACAGGCAATGTTTCTGCATTGAAGGAAAAACCTTTCTCCATAAATGTGGCTTCTGGAGTTGACTAATGCTAATTTATTCCACCCTATGACGAGAGCATAAGTCAAACCAAGAATGATTATCATGTTATGGATGCTGCACTCTCATTGATGTTCTTTGATGCTACCTTTGAGAACCAGTGCAAATATTAAGAGGATCCACTAGATAAAGAGTGGTGAGGAGTCTCTATCTCCTCACTCTTTTGCATACTTCTTCTGTAGGAGAGCTGGCTATGATATTCTAGTTTACAGGTACTCAGCCAAGTGAGTGACTTGCAAGCTAGATACGCCTGGCAGAAGAAATTTATCAGGCCTGAATCCAGGTCTTAGCCTCTTTCTGTTTTGCATTTCCTTAAAAACCAGAATGGAATTAGCAGGACTTGTGACATGCCATATCTTTGTCAGATAAGCACAGTAACTGTAATAATTTTGTAGCATATAAGCCTATCATGTATGCATGGGACAACTTTTTTTCTTGATCAGGGAAGTAACTATGATAAAGACACTGGCAAGTCTTCAATAGAATTCATGTTACTTTTGATGGAAGAAACGTTGTGTGTCTGCTAGAAAGAATAAAAGGTAATTCCTCTGACCAAATATTTCAGTGTGGTCTTCTTTCCTTTTCTTTTTTTTTTTTTGTTCTAGGGCCATTTGATGGTTCTTCTTGCATGATATCCTACCTCTCCTACTAGCCTTCCCACCAGGAATGACAAAAAAAACATGGAAAAAGTGAAGAGGGGAGATTTCTGGACAAAGCAAAAAACATTCTCACAATGCATATCAAGGTACTGGTAGGTGATAGAAGACAAAGCATACTTTCTGTGCAGACTTATAAAGATACTGCAAAGTGGCAGGTAGAGCTGAAAGTGGTTCTGTCTACATCTTTCTGGAGCATACATTCCAAATTAAAGATGGCTGAAACAGTTCTCTGTTAATGCCATGTTGGTGAAGTCTGTGTGTCATATAGTGGCCTTTCAAGACTATGGCCTCTCCCACAATGGACAAAAAAGTGTTAATCCTCCTCACTTATAGAAAGAGAAGAAAGAATATCACCAGAGAGAAAAAGAGAGAATTTCAGTGTTATTGTTCAGTTTTGTTGAATTTAGAAACCCCTTAGTTAATATAAGAGGAGAAGAGGCAAAAAGACCCTTGAAATTTTTTCTATGTAGTTTCTTTTTACTTTCTTGTAGTTACTGCTTGCTTAAAAAGAGTACCATTTTCTCATCTGAATAATAGCGTATTTCAAAGTGTAACTCTAAATTATTTATGAACATGTAAGCAAAAATGATTGCAAAACATACAAAATAAGAAAAAACAGATGCTAGGGAAACAGATCAATATGCTCTTTGGTGAGATCTTTCTCCAGTGATGCCATATCATTTTCAAGTTTTGGGTTTTTTTTCCTTAATCTTTTGAAAAGCTAGAGTTCTGAACCACAGTGGTAAACATTCCACAAAGAAATTTGAAGAGAAGTTTTGCTTTCCTTTATTCTTGCTTTGCCTATGTGTGAGTTAACATACACTGGATAAATATGTATGCTTGTAATTGTTAAATGAAAGAATGAAGAATTTAGGAAAGGTATCTGCTTCCAAAATGGAGCTCTTAAGTTTTTACTGTCATTTTCACCTTGTTTATGCTTGCAAGAGCTATAATGGGAATGTATATAGAAGGAAGCTCTTTATAAAAGAATCTCAGTTTTCAGCATCACTCTTGTGGTTTCAAAAGTATAATCCTAAATCCTACTTGAAAAAAAAACTTACTACCTCTTGGCTTTGAAAAGCACTGCTATGAGGGAGTGTCAAATTATCCTGAATGTCTTTACACTTTGATATGGAAAACCAAAATGCTGAATAAGAAAAACAAATGCCTTAAAGGTAGAAGTGGCCGTAACCCAAGAGCCTGGCTCTTTAGCCGCCAGATGTGTGCAAATATTTTCTCTGAATTCAGAAGGAATTGGTCGTAGCCTGTCATTACAGAACAGAATCCAGATCACCATGTTATACCATGATGGGTTCAGACAGAAAACTGTAACAAGCTGGATTTGCCCCAGAGTTCCCAAGAGCTGGGGTATGTCAAGCTAAGTGTAGCTGTGCTGCTTCAATTTTTTTCACAGACTCCCCAAATTTTTATTAACTTTGACTAGAGCAGAGTTACTGTTTTAGCCTATTGTCTGGTACAAGAGCCAGGAAAGCCTCTTGGAAAGGTCTAATTATTTGCCTGAGGTTTGTTTATTCTTCTGTTGTGGGAGAGTCATTGTCCTCTTTGGAACACACTGGTAGAAAGAGTTGATGGAACAGCCTCTATCAGCTGAAGTGTGACTTGGGCTAGTCCTCTGGGCAGCAGGAAGCCCAGTGTTGAACTGATCTGAGATGTCATCTTCTGTGAACTCATTCTGGAGCAGTATAATTCCATGCTTATCCAAGCAAGCCTTGTCTTACCCTAAACAGCAAAAAACTTGTAAGAGAACTGAATTGCGAACTTTGTCTTTCCAAATTATGGGAATACCCAGATCCAAACTTAAATACTTGTGTTTGCTTTTTTTTTTTTTTTTTTTTCCCCTGAAATGGACTTTATGACACCACTGCTACTGCATGAAGCTTCTTCAAGAGCTCTGTTCCCATGCAGGGATGCAGTGTCTTCAGTATATCTGAGACTAACATGTTTTCTCATGCTAAATAGAAGCATCCAAGTATCAAGTGGGAGCAAGACAGTTTGCAGCCTTCCTGTAAGCCAGGAGGTTGAATTAAGGACAATTACTGACACCTGAACTAGTCATTGAAGACTGTGTTTGCAGCAAATGGAGGGAAATGAGGACTTTCTGGGTGAGGACACCTGACCCATTTAGATATGCTGTTTAGGACAAGGATGAATTACATGCTATACACTGCTGACTCTTAACTTGATCTCTGCTGACTGTAAAATTAATTATTTTAAACTAGATTATTTCCATTAACTTAGCTAACTAACTTGATATAAAACAACAAAATTTTCTCCTGAGAAAAATAAGCTTAAACATCCATGCACGGATTTTGACTGTATTTATTAACATTCAGTAATAAACTCTACCTTCTGTAAACTTGCTTTTATTCCTTTACACACATGAAAATCATATGCATTTTTGTACCTAATGAGCATCCAAATGTGACCTAAAATAACTGAGAACAAGAGTTTCTTGTTCCAAGTTGTGCACAGATAACTTTTATAGCCTAACCTAGGTGCTTTTGAATGCTAAACACAGGAAATAAAATTATATGTGTACACTTGGAGGGCAAAGGTGGTGTTTAGTATTTTATTTATAATAAAGTAGCATAAAACAATATTCATTTGCATTGTGGCTACAGTTCTAAGTTATTGGTGCTGCCTTGCATCTGTTCTCTAGTGCCAAATACACACATTGTTTTTCTGTTATCTACCTGGAAAAAGCTTGTTTGACTGGTTTGCTCAGCAATGCTGTCATTTGCTGCACTGTTAAGCAGTAAAGTGGATAAAAGTCAGAATGCCTTTCTTCGTGTTTAGCAGATAGGAAGGACTATTAATCAGTACCATTTCAATAGTGTTTTAAATGATATAAATTGAACACTTCTGCTTGATTTATAAAAAGAGACAAATTCACTTACTTAAGTGTATGAAATGCTAAGGATAACAATTGGCTAAATGAATAAGAGAGAAAAAACATTCAAAACAGGAATAAGTTTCTCAGTTTTTCTCCAAATATCTTGTCTAATTCAAGTAGCTTGTAAACATTTATCACCTCTAATTAAACAAATGAACAAACAAACAAGAAATACACTTGGAACCCCAAACCAGAACTCTGTAGACTGCGTCACTTAATGTTCATAATTGTGTAAACCTGTCTTCCTCTCACCCCTTACTGTATTTGAGATCCCACTTGTCTGTCCCTTCTGTTATTAGATTAAATAACAAACTGTCCAGGTGAGAGATCACCTACTTTTTCTTACTTTCATAGTAAGTTGCAGGCTTCATGATTTTAAAAGTGTGTGTGTGAAAAAGAGAGTGTATGTGTACGTCTAAATATGTATCTATTTGTACACTTGTTTATAGCGGTCTGGTTGAAGACCCCAGCAGTTTCCTGTTGAAGTGCTGGCACTGAGCAGACCTTTATTTGCAGAGGAAAGATTCCATCATCTTTACATTGCATGGCCCTGGTAGTCACACTCCCATATCAGCTTTATGCGTTACTGACCTCCACAGGCATTTCAGGGGAAGGCACAGCAGGAAGAGACACGAAGGTCAGTATGGAAAATATTACTCCTTTTGCAGAGAAGTAATTTGTGTTCAGTTGTTCTCTTACACCATTTTTACATATAAAGCTTGGCTGTTCTTCCTGAGAAAATGATATATTCATAAGGTTTTTCTTCTTATTTCAGTCTAAGGGTGAGTGATAAATAAGGAGCATGTCAGGTTGCGTTGGCCTGTTTCACGCTACACCTCAAAACCCAAGTAGAGCTATGATCATGTCAAAATTCTGGGTGTTGCTATGTCCAGATTAACACATAATTCTGGTTTATTGGTTCATGCAAAGTAGATTTGGGTGTGTGAAACCTAGGTGTGGAGCTGTGATGAAATGTGAGTTTAATATCTTACTGCCCTCTTCCAACAGATGGATTTAATATGTTTACTTCATGTGTTATATAGAATGTATTAATAATTAAGCAAAGTATTTAGCTACTTGTTAACACATTTTTTTTTACTTCTTGAATATGGAAAGGCTCTGTCTCAGCTTATTTAAAGGACATTAACACCTCCAGAAGTAAGGTCAATATTTCCTTCAGCATCCAGATTAATAGTATAGGACCCACAGAAAATCCTTGGAGCAGAGAGGGATTTTCAAGTTTGAATAGACATCTGGGGAAGGTCTGAATGTGTAAAATGCAGTATGTTTTTAGCTGAGTAATAGGAAAAATAGAATAGATAGAATAGAATAGATTTTGAATCTTACTGAATTTTGGTGTATTTATCTAACTGCAAATACATTACTTTCTAAATTTTAAGATTTTCTGATGTTAAGGGTAATTTCATGGTGACTGGGGACCAGCAGGTGTAGAACCTGGCTTCCTGTGACAATGGGCACTGGGCAGCAATTCTGCTGAGTTGCAGGCAGTAGTATTGGACCAAGGCACCTTGGTATAAAGTGGAATGCTGGAGAAATGGCCTTTACTGTTGAAGGATTCCCACACTTGTATGATTGGAACTGTAGCTCATACACTACGATGATATAAAGAACATGAATCTTGTGGGAGGGATAAACATTTGATATTCAGTTTTCAGGGCAGAATTGATTGTTTTGCTTGGACACTCTGAGAAAATCACGTTAATGCTCTGACTTGCTTTTCATTTTGCAGCATCTATCAATCTCACAGCATCTATCAATCAAAGAAATAAATACAATCAGTGAGTGTATGATAGTACAAACCTAGTTATGCACCTAAAGAGGTATTTATAGCACTAAAGCCACAGAACATGATTCATCAGCAGCAAAGTAGTACAGATATAAGCTGTTATATATATAAAAAAAGAAAGTAAATATAAACTTTCTGAGGAATGTGCAGTAGAAAAACAAGGCTTTAAGTGACTAGAGAGCATTTAGTTATCCAGGCATGCCATTACCATGTGTTGCCACAGGAAAGTGTTTGGCTCAATTCCCAGGCCTGCAGCTCAGGTCTTGAATGGACAGGATCAGGAAGCACCACAGAGGTATAGGGATATCTCATAAATAGAACAGGCTTGGACACAGTACAGGCTCTGGGTGTGCCTTATGCTTAGCATATATGCAGAGTGAATTACTGAGGAAGGAACTTTGAAATATGCAGTTTGGGCTTTTGCTTAAGTATTCTGAGTCTATGAAGTCTGCTCTCAAGTAGTTTAAGAAACAAACTGAAATTATTCTGTCTGTGAACTGTACAGTATTACAAGCTTAGACTTCAGACCTAGTTTAACTCACCTTGCAGAATAAGCACTAGTAATTCATTATCATAACCCTCCTTTAGATGGAAATGCATTAGTGGTGTCTGCACAAATAAGCAACGAAGACTAGTGAGAAGAAAAAGCCTCACACAGTACCATGTGCACCCACAGTGTCACACTGTTTGCCTCAATTTGTACCTTTTCAGTATCTGACAGTGAATGATAACATTATTGCACTGGTATTTACCAGCACTGCTGGAGTATGGGATCTGTCATTTTTTTCTATTTTGAATTGTTGTGCATGGCTGTAAAAAGTGCCTGAGGCTGAAATGTGTTTCAGAGGTCGTCAAGGAGGAAACAAAGTGTTTTTTTCACTACCTTTTATGAAATTTGGCAAATCAGTTTGAAGCTAGAGAAGTTCCAAGCCTAAATGCACATTATTATGGATTCAGACGTATAAAATGGTTCCCAGTGGGGATAAGTTTGTCATAGTGTCTTTCAGGAAATTATGCAACTGTCTTTCATTTTCCTCTGTATGTTCTTTAGCCTAAAGAAAGGAAGTTTCAGAATGGCCATTTAGTAATCCCTTAGAAGAATAACCTTTGCAGCAGTCTATTTTATAACATAAGAACTATGAAAACCTGGTGTTGGATGGGTTATACCAGAATCCTGTCTATTGACATACAGTTTGTAAGTCACTCATCTGGCTTCCAGCTTCACTTGTATTTGTTTGGAATGACAGGAGTCCCTTTCAGTGGTCATCACAGATTTCTCATTTCATCAGCTTTCCCTTAGAGGTAATTGCAGCTGTGCCAAGCCATTCAGCCTCCAGGAGAGAACAAAATTTATTTTAATTTCCAAGAAGGCAGAGTTACCTCAGAGGTGAAGGCATTGTTGTGAAAGAATAGGAAAAGCTCCCTTTCTTCTGATGAAACAGAGTGCCTGACAAGATTAGGAATCAAGAGACCTTCCTGTTCTTTCCTTGTTTATTTGTTTATTAAAGAACAAACCATTGTATTGTTCCATTTTTTTTTTTTTTTGAATAAAAGTTCATACAAGTTTGAGCTCATTTTATCAACAGCACCCAAATATTTTGTAAGGCTTATTTCTAAATAGACTAATTTTAGTATCTGATACCATAATGATTTTACCATTGCAATCGCAGTACATAGAAGTGTTAGAGTTAATTGTTTCTCATTAATGAGAATTTGGGATACTTGAGATGGACTTGGAACTATGAATTCAATGAATCCTTAGTCCCAAAGCAAAACCATAGGTTTCTGAATGTTTGGTGGACTTTTACATTCTAATCCACTGATTTACAAGTGGGAGTTACTTATATTTGTAGTTACATATCTTGTTCACGTGTCCACTATGGTCGTTATCACAGTGGAGTAATTTTTCAGGAATAAGGCCACTTTATATTGGTGTAGAGCACCCACACAGTAAGTTACTTAAAGTAGCAGTACTGCAACATTGTTTGCTGAAGCTATATTTCAGGAGACTTTTACAGAGATGATGTTCAACCAAGAGCTTTCTTTTTTTGCATTAATCTTGCCAGATGAGCAATTCCATTAAAAGATCCAGTTTTATTTTGAATCATTGTTTGTACTAAAGCAGGGATATAATATATACTTCTGCTTTCAGTCTCCTTGAATATCAAACAGTTACCTTAGGAAATTTTCTTTGACATTCTTGAGACAAATTCATCTCCAAAGAAAGCAGAAATGCATTTTATGACTGTAAGAATCAAATCTGCTTACCTCATGTTTGAAATTTAGTTCATTCTTTTCTGTTACTTTTAGCCCTCTCATCAATCAATGCTACTGAGAAGGCATCATATAGGAAATTAACTTGTTCATAATTCTGGAATTTCAATACTTTTTAAAAATGCTTTAAACTTTGAAAGCAAATAAAAACATCAAATCCATGAAGTTAAGGCTTCTTTCCCTGTAACAAGCAGGATTCTAGCACAAAGAATATAAATTCTCTTACGTTCAATTTCAGCATCTGTAGATTTCAGATTTTGAAACTGATGTTGCATTTGTGTACCACACGTACCTATAAATATTCACCTGCTGATGAGCTGGAAACCTTCCTTCCATTTTCAGTTGCCTCAGGCTTTGCTTAGAAGGTTGTAGGAACTGTTTGTTTATTTTTTAAATTTTATAGACAAGTATTAAAGATTGGATGAACACTCCATGGAAACAAATAAATGTTGAACACGCGGAGATGAAGCTCAGAAGATTTGCAAATGTGATCATTTCCCTAATGAACGGTGTTTTGCTACTTGAAATAATCTCTCCTGTTCTGAGTACTCTGCATTATGTAGGAGCCTGTAGCTTGTTAAATTCCCTTCATTAGAGGGTTTTTGAACTCAAAGGAGTTCAAAAATTGGAGAAACAAGTATTACAGGATTGAAGTCCCAAATCTCAAAGTACTTCTGAAAATAACATTCTGAGTTTATTTTTCTTTTGGTAAGCAGCAAATTACCCAGCTGGCTTTCACATGAGATTCAGGAGTCAAACTCCAAGATGCATTCACTAACCTCCTTGCTTCTTCACTGCTTCTATCTTTTTGTTCATAACTGTCTGCTACATAAGAAATAAAGGCTTGTCAGAGCACTATGGGCCTGGGATACATGTTGCTTTCAAATCAATCATTAAGCATTTGAAATCAGCTGAGGCTTAAGAAATTAAACCTTTTTACAATTCAGAATGCAGAAATTATGATCACAATAGTCTTTATATCCTGGCTTTGCAGAATTTTGGGTACCTTTATTCCTGATTTGTTTGTGCCTTGGTTCTAAGGCAAAATTTGTCAGAACAGTGAATAACACATTGGAGGGCTTTTTAATCCTTCAAATGCACAGAGGAGATGAAAGATAAACCAGAAAGTGTAGCTAAAGCAGTAGGAGAAATGGCAGTAGAAAAGGTAGACTCAGACAATGGTGAATGTTAACTAACTCCTTGCTATACTCAAATGACTGCTTCAGCCTTTCTGGTATTTCATAGAACTCTATGGAGGTCAAACCAGTCTGGAAAATTATGAGTCTTGGACACTACTGGTAGGAGCTCCTTTGCTGGAAATCACAGAGACCCTGGAAGATACAGAGTTTAGTTCCTTGTTGTTCCAAATTTTTAAGAAAATATGCATACTTCTTTTTTAACATATACTGTTGCAAAAGGCAAGGTCAAATAGTAAAAGGTCTTTCTCTGCTAATGTTACTCAGCAAAGGAGGCTAACTGCTGTATATATGGACAAGAGTATCTTTCCACTGATTTCAGATGGCTGTAGCTCAGGTCTGTAATAAATTTAAGGTTTATGACTTTTATAAGATTTGAATTTGAAACCATTGCTTTGAATTTGATCCCAGTTCAGTTCCAAGGATGGATTATAAGAATGTGAGATGATATGGACATACATTAGTAATCCAGAATCTGTTAGATTCCCCTGCTCTCACATCCTATTTTAAAATCTGAACTATTAAAAAAATCGTGGTTTGGGACTATGAATGATTAGGGGTGAAGAAACTGCTAAGCATAGAAGAAACAAGTGTAGAAGGTAATAATCCTTATCCTTCCCTACCTTAAATATTCTACATGGGTTAGGTATTTACATTACCTTAAAGATAGCATTGGTCTAGTCTCCAAACATTGAAAGTAATAAGTCTATGTAAATGAAAGAAGAAGTCCAACCTGAGTTTCCATCATTATTTGTGTATGTGAGCAGCTATGACCATAATTTAAGACTTTTATTAATAGCTTGCCATATAACTTGTATTTAAGTGTTTGTTCCTCAGTAAAGAGTACTTTGGAGAGTAATCTGCTTCATGTTGATTTGTTTTTCATTCTCTTTGAGTAGTCCAAAAACATAATTTGTGAAAATTCAGATATTTAATTGTAAACAAATTCTAAGTTCAATATCATTACATATGTACAAAATCTTCATCTTTTTGTTTTAACAAAAGGAATAACAGAATGGCACCATCAACTAGTCTCAGAAACTCAGCATCATAATGTCTAATCTACACTTCTCAGCTCTACCATCTCCAGCCCAAACCAAACATTTCAATTTATATATGTAGATCCAAAGTTGTGAGTGCTCCATTCCTGGCAGTGTTCAAGGCCAGGTTGGACGAAGCCTTGGGTGGCTTGGTTTAGTGTGAGGTGTCCCTGCCTATGGCAGGGGGGTTGGAACTAGATGATCTTAAGGTCCTTTCCAACCCTAATTATTCTATGATTCTATGAAAATGTAATGCATTTAAAGGTAATATATATAGGGTAATATTAAAATTGGTTCTAGAGAATTCCCATTTAGGTTAGAAATCCAAGTAGTTGTTAAATTGTTGTAGAGAACTAGTCTTACCTAGTAAGTGGCTAAAACCACATATCAGTAGTGTACAGGTGGCAAAAACATTTGCTCACTTATTAATTTCATTTGCTTTGTCTCTGTTGGAGTCTCCTAGTGTTTACTTTTTGCCAATATTCAGTTATATTAATACCTGGAGAAAGATGCTTGCTGAAAGAATGCTAAACAAATATTGAGAATGCTATAAACAGTTATTATATATCTATATTAGAAAGTCATGTGTTCCTCTGCAAAAAAAAAGGAAGTTAAACTCAGAAATAATGAATATGCGGTTCAGTGATAGATTAAAATCAATAGATCAAAATGAAATCTTTGGCTTTCATATTAGGATTCATATCAGGTCACTGATACAATATTTACAGTTTTATACAGTGTAGGGGAGGTTTAGATTGGATCTAAGGAAGAAATTCTTTGCTGTTAGGGTGGTGAGATGCTGGAATGGGTTGTCTGCGGAGGTTGTGAATGCTCCATCCCTGGCAGTGCTCAAGACCAGGTTGGACGAAGCTTTGTGTGACATGGTTTAGTGTGAGGTGTCCCTGCTTAAGGCAGGGGGGTTGGAACTAGATGATCTTAAGGTCTTTTCCAACCCTAACTATTCTATGATTCTATGATTAGTCAGGGCACTTTCCAAAGGCTGGTGAGACAATGGCTGCGATATACCTAGGAAGAAAAATGAATGGGAGTCTATCATGTGATTTTGTATGACTTCAACTTTCTGAGACCCAGGTATTTGAACAGAAACTACCAAATTTTACACAAAATCTTTATAGGTTTTGGTTTCCACAGGAAAAGCCTTCCTACTGTACATCTAGATATCTCCTAATCTTTCTAAATATAAGAAATACATTTACTTGCCCTCACAAGAACTCCTGTGGATGGGAAAGTGCTATTAGCTGCTTTGCAGCTGAGAACTAAATATTTCTGTCATTCATCAAAGATCACCTGCAAAACGTCTGTGAGAGAGCAAATCTGGGCCAGAGCTCTTAATGTTTTACCAACCTTTCTTGAAAACAAGCACTCCATTTCTAATTACAAGTCTGCTGTCACTAGTGCAATGAGTTCATTTCAAATCCTATAGATATCCTTAGTATCTTACCAAGACAACATAATTTTCAAGGAACTTCTTACTTAGAAATTGCCAGGAGAAGAATATTTTACAGAAATGAGCTGGCAAATACTATGACTAAAATAAAATGAATCCACCTGGAGAAAACATGTCCTACTGGTGAACTGGTACCAGCAGAATGATTTTGTTATATGCATACTTCAGGTGTGCAATACAAAGAAAGAAGCAACTATTCCTTATTTTGAAGACTGGCCAGCTGTGCCTATGTGCTCAAATGGCTTAACTTGTATTTCAGCAAAATGAGAATTGTTCTCATTTCCAGAACTGTTTTGTGGATGAGTACTTAAGGTTTAAGCACACTTTGGAAACACAAAAGACCTTGAAGCAATGGAAATGCTTTCAATTTTACAGCATCTTTCCTCTGACAATCAAAAATAATCATTCAATTTTTTTTCCACTAAAAAAATAGTAAGATAACATTAGCATTTTCTGTGGGAAAATGATGCTTTGAGTAAACTTCCTGTCAGGAAAAATAAATCAAATCATATAATGCTGGATCAAAAAAAGCAGCTGCTTTTGACTGAGTCATTACTGTGGAGTGGCATGAGGCAGGGGTCCCAATGATGAGGTAGCTCCACAGCTTGTGCTGTTGGCACCCCTGGCCCCGTATTTGACACTGTAGTTATTTTTATTTCTCTATCCTCCACAATGGGACCTGTGTCTCTGCTGGACTGAATATCCATAACATACCATATTGTCTTCCTATAGTTCAGCCACTCTCACCAGTAACAGGATGCTCCAGAATCACACAGCAATGTGCAACCTGAAATATGGGCTGCGGGGAGAGCACAGAGGACTAGAACGTAGGACTGTGCAGATGGATGCCAAAATTAATAGTGACTCAAAAGTTAAAAGATTTGACTATTTCAGGTAGCTATATTTAAAAAAAAAAAGAAAGTGGTGTGCAAGAAGTTTTCTATTTTAACTATCTATTGCCACTCAGAACAAACGGTATCAGCTAATTCTACCACATGGAGATGTCATATTTGGTCAACTCAAATTTGGGCTAGAAAGAAAGAGAGAATAATTATTTAAAAGGAAACCATTCTTCTTCCTCTAGAAAAATTAATTTGTATTCTTTGTGAGACCCCAGTCTCTGTTCCTTTTAAGCACCTGCTAACCTCCTTTCTTTCCTATTCTCCTGTCTCGCCAGTGCACTCAAGTGTCTGATCTATAGGGTAGTTCAAGAGATTCCAAGAGGAAACCAAGAAAAGTCTCACCTTATTGTCCTCCTGAACTGTAATTCCTGCCTTAGCAACTTCAGTCACACACTCACAGCGCTCATGCTTTTGTCTGAACTCACATAGCAAAGGGGGTGGGGAGAAGGTAATTAGGTTGTATTTTACTTTTTTCCACAGAGGTTTTTATTTTTTTACAGGAAATAGCTAATTTAATGTTTTCAGAAAATGCAGGTTGGCTGACAGAATTATAAATTTAAGGTCTTAATCATACACAACTTTAGGTCAGTCATCTATAGTGTCATCTTTCCCATGCTGCTCAGCTAGAGATTTTGACCTTGGTATGAATGGATCATTCACTCAAGTGATGAGAGTTAATTTAGTCTTCATAATAGCCAAGAGCTTAACCTTTTCAGAGCTGTGATTGTTTCAGTGATGCCAAATTATATGCAATCACTGAGTAATATGAACAGTGATCCACTGCTGTGTCTTTGGATGTAGGCCACCAAAATCATTCCTTTCACACTGATAGGGAACACAGACTATGTATCCAGTTCTGTACATTGCAAAGCCTATAAACATGTTAATGTATAAGCAGTACGCTGAAAGAAAGCAAAGTTTAGGGATTTTTTAACCCCTTTTTTGTTCTATAGCAATTTCCTCATTTGAGGGAACTCCTTTGAGTTCCAAACTGAGTGAAATCTCCATAAAATTCTCTCTCTCAGGTTCACAAACTTTTATGTCTGTTATTATAGCTTAGGGATAGAGAAGCGTGATTCAAGACAAGCATACAAAAAGTGATCTTCATCCTGCTCTGTGCAAATTCATGTGATGCTCATATGCCACTATACAAGGGTAATGAAGAAAGCAAACCTACTGTCAGCAGTTTGACTTGCTGAGCACAAATGTGCACATTCCTAGATAATTTTATGGTCTAAAAAACAAAGCTGAAATCCCTTCTCACTAATAATAGCACAAAGTGTGAATTAGGACTCTTTAGTCAAAGGAGACTAGGTGAAAAGAGAAGACCACCAATGTTTTTATTCATAAGGAACCTGTGTTCTAAGCAGGTAGATCATGCAATGAATGTACTTTACAAGATGGAGGTCTTTCACATTTGAGTTCAGAGCCTGGAGGTATGGTAGAGGCTGATATGTCTTCCAGTGTGTTGAAATGCAGTCATCTGGCCTGTACAGGTTCCTTATGTTTTATGTTTTGTTAGGAGGCAAGTTTGGCAGACAGATCTTCAAAAGCAACATGATGAAGTCTGTGATGTTAATAACATTTAGTAATGATTTTCATATAAATTGCTTTTATATAATGTTAGAGAAAATAGTATTTACTTTAAGTATAATATTGGCTAAAATATTTAGAAGGAACTCCCTGCAACTTTCCAGGAAAAAAATCATAGAAGTTGCAGCAGCAGCAGCACATGAGGATAAACTACAAAATCAGTGCTTATTTGACTGTTCAACACAAATACCTTGATGGATATTGAGACTTGGTGAGCTGAGGGTGTTGAAATTTCCTTCAAGAATCTGTAAGAATGGTTGGAAAACATCTAAAAGCCTGCAACAATAAGTAGGTATGTGAACCTGTAAAATGTAATATGTAAAAACATCAATTTTAAGAGAAGACATAAGTCTTAGGTGTAAATAAAATCTTTGACACCTTAGTGATTTAAAAAATTTAAATGCAAAATCCGGTGACCTCTAGAAGACTTTACACTACTTGCGTCTTTATCAATCTGCTAAGGACGTGTGTGTTTAAAACCCTGTTTCTTGCTTCAATGGAGGATTTCCTCTGTTGGTAAAGGTGGGATTCTGAATGAGTAGGCTTTGCAAAATTTGGGCCTTAATATTTTTGGCAGGCTCTGTCAGAAAGATTTATTTTGCAACTGTTTAATAAGCAGATTTGTGCTTATTGTTATTTTAGTAGTGAGTAGACTTAAGAAGGACTGTTCCAGTGTCCCCAACCCCCTTCCTCAAAAAACCCCAGCAAATACTTTATGTTTTTATTCAGAAGCACTATGTTTTAAAATAAGATGTCTGGGTGTCTTGGAATAAATCTCATTCGTTTGGACTGCCAGTTGCTTCCAGGGCCACGATAGCAGGCACTCTGGGACACCTTGTCAGTGTCACTGTTCCCATCAGGATAGGGAATTACATAGCAGTCTGATGAAGGAGGCTGTTCAGGGATCTTGCTTTTCATTTTCCTCTGACATGAAGGAGACATCATGTCCAATGCAATCAGGCCCCATATAGTTTTTGTCGTCATCTGTCTGTGTCATGTCGTCATCTGTTCCCCTGTCTTCCGTAGTAAAATGACATGTATCGTGACTATTTTGGAAGCAGCGTTTGATAATATACATGCAATACTTGAAACATCTAGTTGCTTTATGGCATGTGCAGTTTCAGGCTAGCATTCCCAAAGCAGTATAAGGCTAGTATTCATCTGTTCTGAAATTAAGTTCTGGACACCAGCTGAAAAGTATATTTTTGTTATTAAGGAATCAAATTAAAATTGTAAGAAAACAACACCATTATTAGTTTGCGAAAGTTATTTGCTTTGATTAAAAGCACCAATAAATGTGTCTCGGTTCTATAACTGCTCCATTTAGCACTTGACATATAATAGTGGTGGGGTTTTTTTTTCCCCACAGTGTAATATCTCCATTGAAATATAATTATTTTGCAGATTGCTCAACTGAATGCCCTTATAAACATGCTGTTAGGGGAACTCACCCCTGGTGATCATCAGAACATCATGACAATATGCACAATTGATGTACATGCAAGGGATGTTGTAGCCACGCTTATAGCACAGAAGGTAATTTGTTGCAGAGCAATTACACTAATGCATTTTTAAAAGCATAAAATAAAGAATAATTTCATTTGTTGAAAAGATATTCTGGTGGCTTATGTATGGCAATGACAGAATATTTTGATTCAATCCATTTTTGTCCTTTTATATTTTTGCTTTAGAGTTAGATAATTACGTTTACCAGTTAAAGAGTTACCATTTTAATATATATAGATATTTTGTCCAAATGTTTAAAGACTTCCATTAAAAATGTATGCTGTAATGTGACAGCAGGTTTCTCATTAATTTGCCTCCAATTACTGATCTGCTCACAATTAATATAAAGCCTCACATCTATTTCAGATAGCTTGAAAGTTTAATACATACAAAATATAAAGCAGCAATTATGTTATGTTCCCAGACAGCTTTTTTTTATATTTATTTATTTTTTAATAGGTTTTATTTCCCTATCAATTTCTGAGGTGGAGTCTGTACTGTTAACTATTTCTGTGCCCAACTTGAGCACTTCCAGGGCCTATTTATAGTGATTTGCTACTCCATCTTCAGAGCATGACCACTCAGACAGGAAGGAGGTTGTGAAGGGACACCATGCAACCTCTGCTCCTTTATGCATGATTGGGCAGGTGAGAGATAGCTGCTGTATCTTCCACTCCTGTTTGCAACCAGCTGCAGGCAAGGGATTATTCTGACCTTCAAAGGGAGCAGGCACAGAGCTCCCAAATGGGAACTTCATTCCAGAGTCAGAGACCCACAGCTTTACTGTTTATTCATGAGGAATAACAACAGAGAAGAAAAAAAAGTATGAATTGTGTTTGTAGTGTATATCTATTAATCTGTCCTCTATAGGCGGTTATCTTTCTGTATGTTGTATTTTAACATGCTTGCTTGTAGTAAAATTTACCTTTAGGCAACCTATGGCTGCCAAGTGCAGGGACTGACCTGTCTCCCCCCATTTCCAAGCAGCCTCCCACCCCCATGATGGTGAGGAGTTCAGTATAATAATGTTTTGCTTTATTGTGAGTAATAATTTTTCTGTATGAAGGTTTCTCAGACACCCAGTCTTTACATAAATGACCTAAATAAATAGTGCGAGATGTAGGCCACAAAAACTGTTTTATTTGAAAGAATAAACCAGAAAAAAGGCACTGTAAATTATCATAATGTGCCATGAAGCCTCCTTGTCCAGGACAATGGTCTCTTAGCCTTGTCAACTGGTATTCTGTAAAACTGTGAAAAAACAAAACCAAAAAGAAAAAAAAAGCCCCAACAAAAACCCCTCAACACTCTTATAGTCGCAGAACAAAATCCATTCTACTGAGCATAATCGCTTTGTTGTGATGTGATGCATAATAGCAGTTGCATCGAAAATTTGCAGCAATTTAAAATATTCTTTTCACTGAAATTGTTTATCCACATTGCCAAAGCCTTTAAGGAAGTACTGATGTTTTTCATATTGTCAGGAGCAGCTGTTTCTATCTGCTGTGGCTGTCTAACCGCTAACTAGGCAGATGGCACACAGTAGCTGAGGTGTGTCTGTTGTATACAGGACCAACTTTTCTGGCTTACAGGAAGCACAGCTGCCATGCTATTATGATGATGATGATCCTTATGCATTTCAGCCTTATATAGTGCTTCATGCTTTGAAGGGGTGATTAGGGTCTTTAGTACACTGAATAAGTACTTAAATAATCAAACTGACAAGCTGTGTGGAAATATGGAATCCCTATTAATTAGAATTTTGGGTAGGGATTGGAGAAGGCTCTGTAAAAAACAAGTAACATTGTTTACCACAGATACAACCATCTCAATGTTATAGGATGTAAAATGTCTGTTTAAGAATACCCTAACAACTACTTAGGTACAAATATATTTACAAAAGTAGTTTACATCATTAACTCTGGTCAGTTATTTAGAGAACATGCTGAAGAAAATGTTGGACAGTCTAAACTAGAGAAAACCTCAGATTTTTGCCATAGTTGGCAGAAACTTGTTCTATAGGATATGGAAACAGCAACACCTCTTTCCCCCATCTCACTTGTAGTAATGAATCTATTAATTATGAATCTATTAATATCTACTCTTTTCTTCTAAATAGCTACTTCCTTAACATTCTTATATACTAGAATGTAGCATAAGGAGCTGGAGGTGTGGCTGGGGCTTAAGGAAGCATTGAAATACTGACCAGATGCTGCATTTCTTGTTGATTTGAGGCATTAGTTCATTAGGCCACTAATCAAAACCATGTGTTCTGCTAACAAACCATTTCATCCCCTGAGTGCTGGAGCATGCACATGCTGTTTCCAGCTAACTGGGATCTGCTCTAAGTCAAAGTAAAGTCTCCTGTTGACATACATAGATGGTAGAAGAGGTTGTCTGAGAATGGGTGTACTTGTTTTGTGTGCGTCTTTGCATAGATCAGCTAAAAATATTTTAGCCAGAAACCTGGTATCTTGTTAGTATTTCTGCCATCTGTCATGTTAATATGAGCTTCAAGAGTTTATGTTGCATAAACCATTGTGATCTTTTTACAGAGTAAAAAAAACCCCAATTAATTAAGGTCAAAGTCAGGCATTTGTACATTAACGTCTGTGTTTCAAAGTCCCATCGCTAGTTTTTGTTGTCTAAAGAAAGAGGTTGATGTATTCAGCAGACATGAAGATTGGTTCATTACTTTAGGCCTAAGTTAAAACTACTTGAAATACTGAGTGGGCACTGTATATAGCAAAAATCTCCATGGCTAATGAGTTAGCATGACCTAATGAAATCATATTCTGCAGTACTTTCAAAATAGATATGAAGCTCAAAGCATGAGCAAATATAACATGAAATTAGAATTACAATTGCAAAACATGTTTCTTCCTTCATTATCTATAAAAAGTTTCTAATGCACTTGAACAGGAAACTGTGGTGGGTAATTTTTACAAATGCTAGTCTTCTTATTTAATAGAGTAGGCAGCTTAATGCAATGCTATCGCTTTCCAAACTGAATGTCATTATTTTAGAAATAGTTGTAAGTACAATAACTTTCTCACACATGGTAAAAAAAAACTGATGAGAAAAGATAGGGAAGTTTGGTCACTTAGATTTCACCCAATGGGAAGAGGGAGAGATGATCAATTATCTTTTGGTAGACCTCTGGAATCAATGTGTCTGAGAGGTGTACGAGAGCAAACAAAGGAGTATGACTCATGGAGCAGAAGGCAGAAAGATAGAGCACCTTGATCAGGAAAGGACAAAAGTTTCCTGATTCTTCAGAAGCCAATGGAGGCAGACCTGCAAGCCAAGTACAAGGTGAGCAGTTTACAGCAATAGCAAGAAATACTGCAGGGTTAGAGGATCATGAGGAGATGGTCAAGGAAGAAAGCAGAAGTACTGCAGTGCTAAGGGAAAAGGTTTTCAGAAAGTCACAGATATGAGAAAGCACATGGAAGACAACCACAAAGGTGAAGAAGATGAAGATCAAGAGTGGAGAAGAGGACTAATGAGCCTGGGAGATTTAGAGCAAGCAAGGAGAACCACTGGTGTCTGCTAGCATGGGAGATGAAAGAACAGAGACTGATAAGTAGGAGAAGGGATTTCTTCAAGCAGGTGAAAAATATCAGTGGGTAGGAAGTGAAGAAGTCTGCTTAGATTGGGGCTGGGAAAAGTTGGTGGGGCAAAAAGAAAAGAGAAATAGGTGAGAATCCTTCAAGAACATGACCTCATAGCAGCCTTCCAGTATCTGAAGGGGGTCTATAAGGATGCTGGGGATGGACTCTTCATTAGGGATTGCAGTGATAGGACAAAAGGGTAATGGGTTAAAATTTAAACAGGGGAAGCTTAGATTGGATACAAGAAAAAAGTTTGCTACTGTTAGGGTGGTGAGGCACTGGCATGGGTTGCTCAGGGAAGCTGTGAATGCTCCATCCCTAGCAGTGTTCAAGGCCAGGTTGGACAGCGCCTTGGGTGACATGGTTTAGTGTGAGGTATCCCTGCCCATGGCAGGGGGGTTGGAACTAGATGATCTTAAGGTCCTTTCCAACCCTAACTGTTCTATGATTCTATGATTCACATGTGGTAAGAGGAGAAATTCCTACTTTGTTATGTTTGGAGGGATTGCTGTCATATGCTGCTCCTGGGTAAGAGAGCTTTGTTATTGAAGAGTTGGGGGAAACAGCAGTGTGGAGGGAATTATGGAAAAACCTAATGAAAGAAGGTGGATGTGTGGTGGAATTTTCTTTCAGAACATCACAATCAAAATGCTGCTGTTCTTTCCAAGTTCATTTCTGTTCTCCTTTCTCTAACTTTGATTCATATTGAGTGATCACAACTGAACACAGAAGCACTGTGTTTACACTTAAAACATTTTCATTTTACTCATGTGAAATATGTTGTAATTCTGCTCATGATATTCAATGCCCTTTTGTGGATCTTCAAAGTAACTCTTACTCAGGTCAACTGCAAAATACAGAGGAAAACTATCAGCATGAGATGACATCTCTCTAAGGCTTTGATCTGTACTCCTTGGGTTACTTAAAAAGGTGAGGCTATTTGTGCACTAGCTAAAATGAGGAAATAACAGGTCTGATAAAATTGTAATTTAATTCAGAGCAGACATTTCCTGTCTTCTGACTTGAAATGCTCTGCCATTCTAACCAACAAAAAGATCTTACCTTTGCATTAATTTCTTTGGATGATCTCACCTTTACTAAAAATGTTATTAAGCTAATTAGTGAAGGAAACATGATTCAGAGCATGCTGTCACCTATCCTGATGTCAATACTTTAAAGTAGATCAAAACAAGGAGGCCTAATTTTGGATTGTTGTCCCTCTATGTCTCCACGTCATGAAGTGATATGATGCAAAATCCTCCCACTAAATTGGAATGTGGGAAGAAGGGAAAAGATGTTTTTATAGAAGATGAGGTCTCCAAGTGTATGCAGAGCCATCAGGGCAAAAGTATCTGCTTCTTTTCTCAAGATAATGCTAAAGGACCTTTTCTTCTTTTTTTTTATTTCTCTTGTGGGAGAGGTGGTGTACCAGAAGATTAGGCACTTTTTTTGCTCATATACTTCTGTACAGTTAATCGATAGCTTCTCAAACAAACTCTCCTTTTATTCCTGTTTTAGAGGCTCTTGTCTTGTGGTGATAGACTGAGGAGTCATTTTCACTCATACTTGATTGCAGGAAGTCCCTTGTATAGTCTCTGTACTCACTTTGGGAGTTCAGAATATTTGAAATGGAAATAAGATTCAAATATACAGTCGTATTTTAATTTGATATCAATAAGAACCATACTGCATCAGGGATACTTAGATTCTTGCCTCAAATTTATATTTATTAAGGTATCAGTTTTTTTCATCCGTGACCATCTGAAAACTTACATCTTGAAAAACACACGAGAACTTCAATGATAAAGAACACTTACAGTGCATTTTTTCACATATATTTAGTATACACTTAGCTTCAATTAATACTGCTTTTTTGTTGTACTGAGGATGGGGAAACATCTGCATATGTGACAGTGCTCACCAGTTCAGCAGGAAAAAAATTATTTTGGTGTCCCTCTCTTTTTCTTAAAGGCAATATTAAAGAAAATGGCAGATCAAAGAAGAAATGAGACATGCTATTAATCGATGCATGACTAAAGGCTGAGTGTTGCAAGAGTTGAATTCTGACTTTAACCGAGCAAAAAGTGTTAGCATATGTTATGTTTTACACACCTAATTCTGGGAAACAACAACTTACAAAAGAAAAACCCCAACCAACTGATAAACCCCCACAAACTCAACTAGAATAATTGATCTTTTTCCTTCTTTTTTTTTTTTTTTTTTTTTTTTTTTTTTTT
>NDXB01019227.1:459304-490540 GCA_002631895.1 Agapornis roseicollis
TTTTTTTTTTTTTTTTTTTTTTTTGTCTTGAGAAAGTTATCTGTTTTGGCACAAAGCCTGCTCTGGGATTGGCTGCTGTGCTTCCTTCGGGTTCAAAATGCCAAAATGTGTAGGATTTTTCCTTCCTTAGGAAGTCTCTATGTTTCCCACTAGGCCAGATGAGCCAGAAGATCAAAGGTTTCAGTTGCTCACCCTTCCCTAGTGGTGCTTTCTGTTTTGATTCCTCCTCCCCATGGGTGGAACTTGAAGACACATCAAATACAATGAAGTGCTAGATTTCCCAGAGAATATATATTATGCTATTTTGGCTGAGCACATGTTTTTCAACCCATCAAAGTAGTGTTCTGCAGAAACTTCTGAAATGTTGACTGTGCTTTTATGAAGTTACTCTTGCTAGAGTAAATCCAAAGAAAATACATTGTACATTGGTTATTTCACTGTTTAGTACTGGTATATTGTTGTCATGGAACCTAAAGAGGGACACAGAATCCATGTGCTATATATGTTTGAATCTTTAGAGTTTTCTTTTTTTTCTTGGTTTTATTTATTTAATGTAACAAGAGCTCTGTGAAGCCAATGAGGGCACTGCTCAGGAAATACATGATTGGTATCCTTTGACAGTGAAGTCATAAAATCAGAGCATAGCAGTGCACTTTCCTCCATAAACCTGTCTTTTGAGATGAAAGAGTGCTATTCCACACTCACTTAAAGAGACATTCTCCACTTCCAAGTTACACTGTACTCTAAAATTTTGTCAAAGTAAAAGGTAAGATGACCATAATAGGCAGATATTTTCTTTCTCCAAATATGTTGTTTTATGTAACAGACACCACTCTGGTAAGCTGGTTATATTTCTTTCCCTTCTGGAGTCAGCAAACTGGTCCTGCAAATACTTGAGTATCTTGTTGAAGCCTGTGGTCAGCAGGACAGGACAAGGGGTAACGGGTTCAAACTTAAACAGAAGAGGTTTAGATTGGATATAAGGAAGAAATTCTCTCCTGTTAGGGTGGTGAAGCACTGGGATGGGTTGCCCAGGGAGGTTGTGAGTGCTCCATCCCTGGCGGAGTTCAAGGCCAGGTTGGATGAAGCCTTGGGTGACATGGTTTAGTGTGAGGTGTCCCTGCTTATGGCAGGGGGGTTGGAACTAGATGATCTTAAGGTCTTTTCCAACCGTAACAATTCTATGATTCTAAGAAAATGTATAGGCAGACTAACTCACAAGAAGTATTTTTCAAGAGCTGGGCATTAGCTAGCATTCCTTAATTTCTGTAAATCATCTGAATAAAGAAGAGCTTTATTTTACATGACGAAAAAACACTAACCACACCTGGTACAAGCTGGCCAGATGTCATTAGCACAAGAAGCAAAAACAGATAAGTAATAACCTGCTACTTAAAACTTGCACTCACTTCATTTGACAGGCAATATATGGCTGAAGTCACTACTACTGAAAATTTTGTTTTGACCATATCAGACATAAAGTTTTAAAAGTCAGTCCAGGTTGGTAGAAGCAGAATGTTCCCACTGAAAGTCACTGTCTTTTTGAGCAGTTACATTGCAATTAGATTGGCAATGGGAAGGTTGGTGATCATGGACCTAAGATCAAGGCAATTGAAAACACCTAAGAGACTTAACAGTATGAGTGGCTATGACCAGCTCTTCCATAAGATCACTTTTCCTTTTTTGATATAATTGCTATGTTTTCAGTGATGATTTTGCTTTTCTTGGTACTACTGAGTATATGTAAAATTGCAGTAATTTCATCAGATGAACTGTGAGTTCAAATCTGTTAAAGTTCCACTGAAAACAAAGGAAGTAGAAAGCAAAGACACTACTGTTCTACTTCACATACAGTAAGAGAATTTTGTCTTATTTTGTACCCTTTCAGCCTATATTGGTAGGCTTAATTTTCTTCTAAATATTTTGGTGCTGGACCATGTTAAAGAACAGATATGTAGCTGTGGTTATTCTAGTGCAGTATTCACCTATTTGGTATTTTCTAGTAATTTGGAAAGCACATGTAAGTCTTCAGTAGTTAGCTGTGTCATGTAACTTCAGTTCTTATTCATACTGAAGTGATAAAGACTGTTTCTGCAAGTATATGAACAATATACCAACTCTCACCACTTATCTGTGAGCCATGAAACATGAAAACAGAAATGACCAAGTACTTAGGTTAATTTCTGGTACTATGTTTTCAGCCATTCTGAGTGAACAGAATACAAAATAATATGCATTTGACCGAGATTGTGTAAACACTGCCAGCAATAAGTGAATTATTAAAAAAGATGGCATTATTGCAACCTGTAACTACCTCACACTGAAATGACAGTGCTTTGGAAGGAGAAAAAGAAATTTTCATTAAATTTTCCCTTGTAATACTTTTGAAATTAAATATTTTTGACAGACTGATTTCCCTTTTCTGTACTGGTATTTAGTAATACAGCAGTAAGCCTAGAATTCAGCGGGATCTGATGGCACAAAGAAACACATGAATAAACCTTTTCTGCTGAAGCTTATTTGGCTAGCATTTGCACAGTATCCCTATAGCTTTCTGCCACTGACTTTTATTCCATATTTCCTCAGAGGAGTAGCCAGGGGTAAAAAGTGGAGTGCTATATTCTTTAATGAAGAGGTAGACAAGTTCTTTTACTCAGGTCAATGATAAAATCATATCCTGTGTACCTGAAGCTTTATGTTTCTATGTGTGTCATATAAACATAAATAATTCTGAGGCCAAAATGCTGGTGAACCTCATCACTATCCTGCCCTAGAGAGACCACATTCTGTGTTTTAAATTTAAAGTCAGACTGAATTACATGAAACATGTTGTTAGTAAAAAAAAAGTGTAGAGTTACATACAGTCCTGCCCTTGCCTGCTAATTCAGGAACAGTTTGATTGATTAATTGTATACTCTTAGTTTATATATCCAAGGTTGCTGATGAGATTACGTATGTTGTATTACTGTAAGAAGGGAGTTGTATTACTTCTGAATCTAATGCAATGCAATAATTGATTTCCTTATTTTACTGGGATTGATATAAGCCATTACAATCTTAGAGCTGTTTTGATAGATGGTGATTTACCCTGTTCTACTAATTGCTTTATTTAAAAAAAGTCTTGAACAAAATTAAAGAACCCCCTTGCAGGACTATTGTGTGTTTTTTAGAGGAGATTAAAAATAACTGCCATAAATTGTGATACAGGAAGTCTCACAGCCATTAAATAAAAATGCAGATCTAGTTTAAGCAGACAACATGTATTCAGATATAAAAATAAGAATAATAGAAATAAGAAATAAAAAATAAATAAGAATATTGTAAAGCTTTATAGGACTAGGAGTTTACAAGAAGCATAAGACACAACTAAATGAATTGAGATGAAGGCAGCAAGACTGTGTTCTTGTTATGGGCATCCCAGTGCAAGACACAGCTGTGTTGGCACAAGTCTAGTTAAAGACCACAGAGACGGTGAAGGGACTTAAGCATCTGATGTATGAGGAGAGGCTGAATTCTGTTTCTCAAGAGAAGGCTCAGGACAGATCTTTTCAATATGTATAAATACCTAATGATAGGGAGTAAAGAAGACAGAGTCAGACTCTTCACAGTGGTACCTAGTGACAGGATGACAGGCAATGAGCACAAATTGAAATAAACTTAAGTTTTATGTTTACTTAAACATAAACAGAAAACTTATTTACTAACAGAGAAGTCAAACAGTGGAACAAGTTAAACAGAAAGCTGGTAGAGTCACTTCCTATCCTTGGAGATATTTCCAACCCAGCTGGACACACTCTGCTCAAATTGATCCATTCTGAGCCGGGGCTTTAAACTAGATGATCTTCAGAAGTCTCTCAGCTGTTGTGAGAGTCTGTATTTCCGCCTGCTGTGTATGAAGTTACTTCAGGTCTGATACATGAGGTGATGTCTTGCTCTTCATGAAAGTTCTAGGCACTGCAAGTCCATTTAATGATCTTAAGGGTCTTTTCTAACCTAAATACGTCTATGTGTCTATGCTTCTGTGGATCTCTGTGGGATAGCCTTCTCCTAAAGACAGGCTACTTCCCAATACTTCTACAATAGTATATTTCCAAAGTAGGTAAGTGCCTTAAAAGGCACAACGAAGCCGCCTTTGGAAAGTACACTTCTTGCTTATCACCCACAGTGAATGAGTGAGTAGTATTTACTCTATCATCAAGATAGATATGAGAAAAGATGTAAAGTGTCATCAGAATTTTTCTGCTGAGAGGTTTATTCTTCTAACATATGTAGCAACAGAAGTACCTATAATATTTTCTGAAATCTCTGTGAATTAAATGAACTATGTTTAGAACACTTCACAAAAATATCTTGGTATTCTGGATCATTATCAATGCAGCTGGCTCTTTTTCTTTCTTACCATCACTAGTTTGAAGTATCTATAAAGGTTTATGCAGAACTGGAGTATAGGAATGCTTTTATGAACTCAGTTGCACCTCTTTAGATACACTTTCTGTGGTGGTACTCTAAGCTAAGACATGGTAGGCTTACATTTGTGTTATCCTATGGCACAGTAACCTTTTTCGGATTTTTAGGTAAGACTACTGAATTAAAAATGGCAGATTTTTGTAGAAGTAAACCCAGAAAAAAAGAGGATATAACATTCCAGAAAATACTGGACTTCTCTTTTGGTGAATATAAAATCTTTTCCCCCCCTCTTTTTTCTGAATTACTGAATTCTGAATTTTCTGAATTCTGAATTAGGTCTTAAAGTAAAGCTGCCACTAATGGGAAATAGGCAAAAGCTAGAGTTGAAGATCAAGAAACTGACATGAGAGCAGTTTGCTAGAAAGACTTGAGACAAGTAAGACTTTAAGATCTAATGGCATATTCCATTGCAAAACAGATTACAGAAGACCGTGAGGGAGCTAAGAGTATTAAGAATTTGAGTTCTGTAATACTGTGTGGAAGAGGTAAAATTTTTCTTTAACTTAAACATAATCTGTAAAATTTCTACCCGTCTGAGTATCTGAAGTATTTATGTAAAATATGGCAAAAATCTGAAATATTTATGTAAAATATGGCATAAACTACTATAGCACTGTTCTATTAGAAGATTTTTTCTATTTCAACAGAGATTTACGATAGATTTTCTTATGTGTATGTGCTAAATTCAGATTTTATTGCCTTTCTGTTTTTGTTGTTTCATTATTCTAGAAAAGCACATAGGCTTTCTTTTCTTGAAAATTGGCTTAGTATAAAATCAGTCTTTTGTGCTTATCAAATTCTAAGACCTTTATGGTCTTTTAATCTAAGATTAAAGATGTTTATTGATCAGATGTTTATTGATGTTTATTGAGAAGATGTTTATTGATCAGTGAACTACTAATGGAGTTTTCTTAATCTTTTCTTTTTTATTACTCATATTAACAATTTGTTTCCTGTACATTTTTAAGTCTGAGTGTGTCCAATCAGATGTCCAACATTTCTATTTCTTATAGATATCTTGTTAACTAAGTTGATGCTGTCATTAAGCCTCTGATACTTTTGATAGATCTATGGATTAACACCAATTCTCATAATCAACAACACAGTGAGAGGATGGTGGCAGTACAACTCTGTCTCACACGTTTGTTTTTTCTTTCCACTCTGCAGCACTTATACAATGGTTATTTCAAACTTCTTTGTGAAATAGTGTTGACATCAGAAGAGCTGCAAATTCAAGGAGACTGAGAATGTTAATCTGCCTCTACACATTGTATTGTATCTAAACGGGTGCTAGAGGAAAAAAATTAAACTTTCTGGTAATGCTGCTGCTAGGCAAGCATAAAGAATTTGGGGGGCAGGGCAGTATCCATTAGAAATGGACTATAGAAGGTTCCCAGCATATTCAGTAGCAAGGATGTGAGAAATACTCTTGGCATTGTACTTGAATACTAGCAGCAGTAAGAGAGAAAGCAGATAAGTCATTAGTGTACACTCCTGTATGAGCTCAGGTCTTGATTATCTCTTTCCACTGCCTTCAGAGAGTAGAGGAAAGAAGGCTGCTAAAAGACCTGTCCTTTCTAAGCAAGCTGGGGTGCATAATTATATAGGTTTATCTGGCCTTTTCCAAAGGGACAAACGGCCCCAGTTTTGCAGTCCCTCTTCTTATTAGTTTTTCTGTTCTTCCCCTCTTCCTTAACTATCAATTTTTATAAGTGCAACACTTAAAATCCTTCCTTGCACAGAGAGTCAAGCATGTCTGTTTCTGTGAGGGGACTGGGTCCCCCTTGGTTCCTGACACTGATAACTTCCTGAAGTAGCTGCGAAGAATAAGATTCTGCAAAGTTTATCCCTTCTGTCCAAAAGTTCTCTGGTCTCACTGAAATGCAGTGTTTGATCCTACCAGGCTATACTTGATTCAAGCTTTGTGCCACATATTTCACCTGAGTGCTCAGGGCCAAATTCAGAGCAAATATAATCAGATGCATCTCCTTACTAAAGCAAGATGAGTTGCTCACTCTAAGTTTTATTTTGGTATAAGCCCATTGGCTCTATGACTATGTGAATGTGAGTTTCCTATGCATATGGCATTGCCTGATGCTCAGATGAGAGCATCATGTCAGACATGTTTAATCATAACAGTGTTTATTCCCTTTACTCAAAATGTATTCCCTTCATGACAAATGTATGTAAATGCTGAGATAAAAATAGCATTTGACAAGATAGTTGGGTATGTTTCATTTTATTAACACATTAGTCAACTTATTCTGCTCAAAGTAATATGTGAATAGTAGATATGTATAAGATTAGCATAATTTTTTCAGTCAACATTTGTTCTGTGAGGTTTTGATTACATTATTTTAATTAAGCAATAAGTCATGACAAGCACAGGATTCCATGGTGAATATAGCACTACTCACAAGGTATTATAAAGCATGTAGCTGAAAGCTGAACAATTGTAACCATTCAAAATGTGTGTTAATAATCACTCTAGACTGACTTCAGTGCCCTTTGGTTTCTTTAATTAAATATATATTATTGAATAAGGGAAGCATTTACTGGCCATATTCATCAGGGCCAAGACACTGCTCTCAGGCAGCAAGAAAGCTCCATTTGTGTTCTAAAGCCTTCTGTGCTGTCTCTGGGATTAGTTTGCTCATGACAGCACAGTGTAACTTTTAAGTATATTCAGGGCATATCATACTCTCAGTGAAGGAATGCAAATGTCCTCTCTGGAGTCGCATAATGTAGTAGGTGTCACAAGTCAGAAATAATGAAGATAAATAGGATTATGAAACCAAAGAAAGAACATATTTTCTAAATAATGCCCTCCAGTCAGAGATTGGGAAAGTGAAAATGTTCTATTTCTTTGTGCCTATCCACTGGAAAAAAAACCCCAAACCAATAACCAAAACCCAACTGTAACAACACCCAACACCTCTCCCCCAACAACACTACCACCACCACCCAGAAAGGCTTTGTGTTCAACTTATTTTGTATTTGATTGCATCAGTCTGAAGATATAAAGTAATATAATGCTGGGGATAACTAATGTCTATTGTCTTATTTCTTTGGCACTGTCACTTATAGATTAAAGGTAACTTGGATTTCTATGACCAGGGTTTCAACGTAATTAAATGTCTTGGTTGTTACTGTGTTCCTGAAATGAAAGAACTGATGTAAACCTGGAGCTTATGGAGCTGTATTGGGTTTTTTATTACTTTGTGGATATTTAAATAGGGAAGAACAGATGATAATTTCTGGACCTATAAGCATGTTGCTGTCATAGCTCTGCTAAATCCTCACTACTTCATAAAATGTTTAGGTTCTACTGTCCTTCACTGTGTGGCTTGCTAGTCCTACCTATCTGTGATAATTATTTAATGTTTTATTTGGCTACCAGTAAAAGCAAACCTAAGTAAGTACCTTGTGGTTTTTCAGCATTAAAGATGCAACAAGTGACCAAGAATGTCATCTACCATTGATCTCTTCTGTTCTGTCTCCATTGTAGAAAGTCACTCTGAGGTAAATGAAAGGTGATGTCCTCTCCTCCATCCAAAACCAATCCTATGGGAGGCATGCAATTCTATAATACCATCTTTCCTCATTGTAGCAGGCTGGTCTGAATGATTAGATGGAAGAAATCTTACAATACTTCTGAGGTGTCTATTGGTCTTTTTCCATGTAACAGCTCTTGTTTTTCTGCATGTGTGTATGTTGTTATTTTAAATGTTCATTTTTTTTTTTAAATTCAGGTCTGTTCAAGGTAAAGCAAAGTGATGAACTACATTGCTATATTGACCGAATTATTTACTCATGTGGAATGTAAACTGTTTTAGGAGAATCTTCCAGCTGTTCTAGAAGGACATGTAGGACCTCAAGAGTAAGAAAGGGAAGGACCAAGCATTAGCTTGAAATTCCTTACAGAGTTTATGTTGGACTAATAATAATAGAGCTGGCCTGTTTTTTGGTTTATTGTTGTTTGGGTTTGTGGTTTGGTTTGTTGTATTTGTTTTGTTTTGGATTTCGTTTTTGTTTTGTTTTGTTTTCCTTTTTTTTTTTTTGGGGGGGGGGGGGGGTTTGGGTTTTTTTTTTTGTTTGGGGGGGTTTTAGTATATATATTGCTGTAGCACTTTCTGTTTTCATTTCTTCTATTTGTGTTTTAANTTTTTTTTTTTTTTTTGTTTTTCTTTTTTTTTTTTTGGGGGGGGGGAGGTGTTTGGGTTTTTTTTTGAGGAGGTCTTAACATCCCCAATTTTAGAGTGTACATTATCACCAGATATGGCATGCTATATGTGGCAAAGGAGGGGACTGAACTAGCCTCTCAAGGCCCAATCCTTTGAGAGATAGAAATCTCTTGTCTGAATGTAAGTGAAAGAAAGTGGTTATTCTCAGGATCCAAACATGTATGCTTCAAGTGATGAAAAACACTCCAGAAGAATTATTGATTTCATCAATCTTATGACATTCATTGGTAACTGAATCTTGAGTCCTGCTTGAGGAAAACTAAACTTTGCATTTATTTCTTATATTAACCTTAGTAGTGAGCATGAATGTGAATTTACTGCTTCTACATACCTAAAGGTAATATGTGATGGGTTAAAAAGTGTCATGAGATTTGATGAGCATTCATGCATTTTATCTAACTTGGGGCATTGAATCCATGGAAACATTGGCTTTTACACATCATTTTCTCATTCACAAAATTAAGTAATTACATCCTGGGAGAAATGCACTAGTGTTGAATATACAGTATGCAGACTATGTCACTACAGGTAGCAGATTGAGTTTAACTAGCCATATGGATTATAATTGTCTAAGTATGATTAATTCATAATGTTTGTTAATTTTATGTTTTATGTTATGGTTTGTTACTGTAATGTTAGTCTTTTTTCACTTTCATTGTTTCTTTTTAATCTAGGTTTTGATGAGATCCCTCAAGGGATTTTAATCTTACTATGATACTAATGATGTCCTTATATTCCTGGGTCTCATCAATAGCTTGCTCCCCTTTCTGGAAGTTTCATGGAAGGGGGTTCTGAAGTTAGAACAGATGGTGCATCAGTCCATTGCAGAACTCTGTTTGCAGCCTGAGGAAAACTTTATATTGAAGGTGGAAATAATGGTTTTCTGCTTAGCTTATTGTAAATTCTAAATGGGGTGATTGAAGACTATAATGATCACTGTTGTTTGATGCCTATGACTTTCAACATCTGGCTAATGCCTTTACTAGCTGTAAGAGTACGAAAAGGCACTATAGGCTTTCCTGCTTCTTTCTTTTAAATTGATTGTACTATGTGTATATATGTTTGTACATGCATGCAAGCACGAATACGTAAGTTTGATGTGTGCATATGAAAGTATACTTGTAGTTTGTATATGTAAATAAGTGTCTATATTAATATCTGATTTGCACAATAGTAAAATGGAATATTATGTAATAATAAAACATGTCAACACTGGGTTTTCTTTTTTCAGTAGTTGAATTTGATTTCTACTTTAACAATTGGAATTATTTTAAATTACACCTTATCTATTCTTGCCTACAGACCAAAGTCTTTTAACACAAAGTAAATTAGCAAATATGGCTTTGCTTCTCATACAGGGTCCAAGGAGGAAGGACTAGTGAGTCTTAGAGAGCAGACCTTTTTAGTGGACGCTGAAGACCATCTCTTTGAACATGATGGGCCTCATTACACCAACTTTTCAGCTAAATCACAGATCCATTAAATCACCAAACTCACTAGTCTGTCACTGCACTATAATTACCTTGATGGAATATTAACAGGAATTGTGAATGAAAAATAATGTTTTCTCGGAGAATTTGAAAAATGATTTCTCTACTTTGTTTCTTTCCTTGGTTGTACTTCAATCCAGATAATGACAAGTCTACGAAGTTTCACTTTAGAGATCTTAACTTATTCAGCAGCTTGGCCTGGTATTCTTGAAGCAAATGGCCAAAATCTCTAACAGCATTATACTTTTGTTGTTTATTTTTGCTTGGGCTTTTTTTTTTAACCATATAGCTATATTCAAAAAACCATGGAAACATGCATGGAAATTTAGGCACATACTGTGAATGCTTTGATTTCAATGGAACCTTAATCATAGGCTTAAAATGTTATGCTGAATTTGGACCCAAACACCTATTAAAACACTCAAACAAAACACTGCAGTTTTAACTCTGTCATGGGTTTATGCCCCCAGTGATGCGATGATTTGTCGGTTTATGCCACACTGGTCTTGAAAGCTAACTCTTCAGACAGGGCTATAAAGTACCTGTTGATAAAAAGAGTGGTCAAAGCATTAAGCTTCTGATTAAGGCTATCAGAATCTGACACATTAATTATCCTTAATTACAGTCTATATCATCTTTCCTGAAGAAAAGTTCATGAAGCGTATGCTGCTTATAGTGAATTTGCAATTAGTTTTTAACCAATGCCAAACCTGAGCTCTGAAATTGCATCACATTAAAGGCTTAATTTTTCTTTTTTTATAGCTTTGTAATTTCAGAATTTTCTTATAATAGGACAAATGCATGCTTACACAAAGTTTTATTTATAATACAAATCTGTAGATAATGGCTGTGACAGGTAAAGAAAAGGATAGACAAATATAGAAAGCATTTGAAATAACTATGTTGGGAGTTAAAACCCTTATTTTTTTGTATTGCTTCATTCTTTTCAATTTGGCAGTGTATTTGTAACTAATGCTACCTAATATCAGCCAAGAGAGGCCTTAAGGATTTATGCAAGTGATTTATTTGATCAGATAGAATAGAAAGATGCCAACAATAGGTTGAATTTCAAAGGATAATGCTGTTCACAAAATAAAAAGTCAGTGTAACTACTGTGATTCCTATTAACTGCTGATCTTTGTCTTTTTTTTATTTCTTTTATTTTTTTTTGATAGTGTATGTTGCAAGTAATTTTACTGTGCATGTCTGGACTCATGGATTTAATATTGTATAAACAAGTTATATATTGGACTGCTACTTTTCATTCTCTTATCTTCCTCACAGATGCAGTGAAATTCATAGCAACATCCACAAAGTAAGGTTTGACACATTAATTTCCTTTGCAGGGAAGCAGTAATAGTGGCATCAAATACCCAGTCATCAGCATAATAAAAACACTCTACTGATTCCAACATGTTAAGCTCCTTAGACTTTCATGTGAGAAAAATGTATTGCTGTAGTGATCACCAAGCCACATAAAGTATAAATCAATACATAGTAAAACATCTGTGGCTTGGTGAGTAGTCTTTCTGTTCCATATTTGTTCACAGTGCTGGCTAGTCATGCCTCTGTGCCTTCCCCAAGAATCACTGTTTTGTCTCATATGGTGACCGCAATGACTGAGATAATTAGCAGAGTTGATAATCTTTTAAATTATATCAGACTCAGCGAATCCTGAGTAGATAGCAAATTGGCCTTGTCTACCTGAGTTTCCCAATGGAATGAAAAGCAATTAAAGAGGAAGAGTACTGGGGGAGGGATAGCCAGTGCTATATATATGGATAAAATGATAGCCATCGTTGTTGTGAGTAGCTAAACCAGCTGATCATTCATTTGCTAAACAATTCACAAAAACTGACTGAAATCCAGAACAAGGTCATGCTGGGCTTGAATTGTCCTGGTATCTGATGATTCTGATTTCCAGAAGGGGAGAGAGAATAAGATAGCAATTTGCACCATGGCAAGGCCCTCAATAGGTTTTTCATATTCTTTGCCTTCTTGCCTCTTTCCCCTACCTCTTTCTTTACTTTTGTACCACTGTTTCATGAGTAACATCTGAGTGGCTTGCTGGGCCTGCTCCCCAGTGGGCATATAGCTTACCCTTCTGTCTGCGATCGTTGCTTTTTGTTCCTGCTGCCAGTTACAGAAACTCCAAGCTATTTTTTATTTTACAGGTACTTCCTGAATAAATGCTGATGCATTTAATGATTGGTTTTGTGGATTTTCATCTGGCATAGGATCAGAGACCTCTATGATTCAATTGAAGTCTGAGGCAAGCATATCTCCAAAAGGTATTTGCCAGTTCTGGTAAGCCAGAACTCACAATACGACCACAGAGACTCTGCTGCATAGGTTTACTATATTGAGTCTTATTAACATGCGTGACTGTACAATATTTCAAGATCAGAGCAGTTTATTGAACTTGCAGAAGGGATATCTGCCTTGTGTCAAGAAGATATAAGCATTAGGGTGCTTAAAGTCTACCTTTCTTCCCATGTGTTTAGAACGCTTCTAGATTCCTTTTTAGTTCTTCTCTTAGATAAATCCCAAGTGATCTATACGAAAAGACCACTGCTGCAAAGAGCAGTGTTGGACATTAACTGCTTTGATGGGACTGTATACTCTCAATGATAGTCCTCTAAATTAGAAACATCTGAAAATATTGTGTCAATACAAGCCCAACCTTGTCTAGATAAATAAAGCAATCATTTGAGAATTTCCACTTCTAAATGTCAGTCAGCTCTTTCTGAAGTAGCTTAGTTTAAACCTCTAGACAGGAGACAACCCTTCTTTGTACATATTCCTTCTCCTTCCCTTCAAGAAAATCTCCAGAACAATTCCAAGGGGTGAGAGCGTGGTCTGGGGAAAGGGGAATATCTTTAATAGAAATCTGGTGGTTTTTTTTATTATAGGTGTGTTTGTAAAATATATTTTTCTATGACAGGTTATTATTAATCTTTTTTAAAAAATCTTGTGGATTTTAATTCTCACAGTTAGAAGCCCTGATAGCTGTGACACGATGTTTGTGTTTGGAAATACTGGAATGAGGAAAAGTTAGGTAAAATAAATTATATTTTGAAGTACACCCCCGACCCCCACCCCACCTTCTTTGCTTGCTAATTGGTTGGGGTTTTTTAAGGAAAATGTTTTGATAAAAAAAATGTGTTTTGCAAGTTCAAAATTTAAAAAGCATTAGCAGCATAACACTAGAACAACAGATTCTATGGGTCACAGTGCAAACTCTAGGTAAGTTGAATAAAATTGTTATATTACGTGAATGCTGGTTTTTTTACATATTGGATAAGCAAGGTGTAATACTACTTATATTGTAATGTCTCATCTTACAGCTTATTTTTAGGGCGCGTGTTTTCCTTCTTTTAGTCCATGTATTTTCTCGGCTTCTCATGTAGGCACCAGCCCATGCTCTATTTAGTTTGTTGTTGTCTTTAACTTTTCTCATTCGTTTATAAAGCCAAACCCTTGTAAACAAATATCAGCACAGGAAAAAACTGTTAGAATACATTTCAAGTATCGTGAGTTCAGTGCTAACCTTCTAAATTTAATATTCTTTTTCTACTTATATTTTCTGAGCATGAAAAGGTCACAAGTCACAAACTTCTTTCCAAATTATTTCCAGATAAAGTGAAAACCTATCTACACTCTAGCATTGTTCTTGTCATCATAGACTAAAGATGCTGCATAAAATGTGTGCCAACATGAGGTTCATGTTATTGTGGAGTGACATTAGCCTTAAGACTGTCAACACCTATGAACATTTGAGCTTTCTTCATCCTTCGGTGGAGGAGGTGGAAATCTGTAAAATATCTTAAGGTTAAATTGGATAAATGAATGACTAATATATTACATGACTATGGCTAAACAGAATCAACTCCCTGACTTCAGCTGAAGGACCTTTTGTCAACAACTGTAAAAAACAAACAAAATACTCTGCCACAGCCCATGATAGCCTGAAATAGATGGCAATTGGTGGAGAGATTGACCATATTCAGCTGAAATACTGAACGGTCATGGGCGGTAACGAGGCCAGTGAATTGTATCTGTTGTACTTCTGTGTGATACACACTTTACCAGTTTCACAACTTTTTTTTTTTTTCTATATTGGTGTGATCAGAATGAATGTAATCATGATCAGAATGTAATACAAGAAGAACTATATATGTATGAAAATGATATGTATCATTCTATATAAGCAATTGTCCAATGCATAGAACAATCAAATTCATAGCTCAGAAACCTTCACTCATATGGTGGATCTCAAAATGGAAATTCTTCTCCCTCTACATGTATGTTTGGTGTTTTCTGTGAGGCAGCTGTCATTTTAACAAAAGTGACATGCAGAGTAAAGTGGAAAGGTCCTGTTTCAACCTGGGAAGAGGGTGGGGCAGACAGCTGAATTGTTCCGTATTTTCTATGAAATCTTAATTGATTAGACTATCACCTTTATTCACCATAGAAAGACTGTCTTTCTTTGCGATGGATACAGCAGCAGGAGAGCAAACTGTTGGAATTGATATACTTTGTTGCTTATCTGAAAGGAGATTTTTTTGCCCTAATTTTGCACAATAGTAGAAACTTCCTTTAAATCCCATTTTCCTAACCAGTGCCTAGAATAGCTCTTGTTATTAGATTCTAAGGACTCTATTGTGGCTTTTAAGCCAGAGCCCGCAGTAGGGGTTGTGGAGGGATGCACCGCCCCAAAGAAACTCCTAGAGGGTTTGTGCTTGAGGACAAATCTGATGATAGAATTTAAAAATGGAACAGACCATTGTAGATCATCCAGTCCTCCCATCTGCCAGCACAGGATTTTCCCTCCCAGATATTCTTAATGCATTGTTCAATGTAAAAGTCTCAACTCTGGGAGTTTCCAAAGCTTTGCTTGGAAAATTTTTGCCTCCTTTTTTCCCTCAGAAGTAGGAGGACACAGCAGCAGCCATGACCATGTCTTTCAACATATATCTGTGTGTACTTTGGACTGGCTTCTGCCTGCTGGCTGGTGTGAATAGGGGCCAGATGGGTACAACTTTTCTCTTTATAGTCTCTAGATGACTTACACGTACCACGTGATTCCTGTGCCCTAGGAGTAGATTTGTAACTGCTTTAAACCATCACCTGTCCTTTAATGAGTGTCTCAGATTCTGTAAAGTGCGATCTAAAGTGTAATTGCTCATCTCTGTAATGCAGTGAAGTTAATTTGTGGTTCAGTCAGAAAATTTTGTCCTAATTTTCTGGGTGGTAATTACTCTCCCAACCAGTGAAATTGGCTTGAATGTTCCAGTGCATTTTGTTTACTGCTTAAAGGCTGATAAAACTCCCATGTTATTTTTGTTTTGGGGGGTAATACTGCATTCTTCAGTCTTGCTAACTGTTGATAGTTCAGTCTTCCAGAAGGATTCTGGAAGATTTCAATTATCAGATATTTTGCAACGCTATCGTAAATGCTATTGGAAAGCAGACACTGAGTTTTAATGTATAATTCAAATCTGCAGAAATTATCTTGTGTTTAACATTATTACACATAAGCAATACTGTCAGATTTATAAAGATTAACTCAGAGCTTGATGAATCCATGGGATAAACACATTAATGTTGAAGTATGTTGGGATTTGCACTTCAGACAGTGCCTGTGAAGTTGCCAGTGCTTTCGAATTAGTGTTGAGAACTGTAAATGGGACTGTGTTCTATAGGGATAAACATGGGAAGTCAGTAATGTACAAAATCTGCCAGTAGTGACAATAATAGTCACAGAAAAACCTGAAGGCTTCATCAAGATTTAATTTCTATAGATGTATTTGCCAGTGCTCCTTAAGAAACAGTATGTGGAACAATATGAAGTCTTTAGGTGAAGAGATTGGAGGTTAATGTTTCAGAGGAGGTAGAAGCAGATGAAAAACTGGTTAAAATGGAACATGTCCCATTTCCTTGATCCCCATGCAGTAGACCTGATAACCCATGAAGATGTTTTCTTGTAATGCATATTGTGTAAGTTATGCAGGGCATAAGGATTTATTTGTTAGTTAACAAGCCACTGTAACGTTTTGTAGGAAAAAAAATGGTTTTGCTTGGGCACTCCATGAGCCTTGGTTGAATGAGCATTGCAGCTACTTAAAAAACAAGCAGGAAGCCATGACAGTGAGATCTTGCTTTTTTAATGTAAGTTCTATCAGTACAAAGCAATGAAGATATTTCACTAAGAATTCCAGGGCTCAAAATTAACAATTTCTGAGCAGCAACTTTAGTTACAGTATCCAGAGGTAACAAGGTCTATATGAGTAACATTTGACTTAGGCTGGAGTGCATAAATAAAATGATCTGATTGATGAAAGCATAGGGTGAGTCTGCTACAAAAGGACTGTTTAATTTTAGAATCAAAGGTATTTTCCATTTTTAAAGCTATAGATAGACCTAAGGTAGGCAAGTCAGGTTCCAATATCTAAACTTCTTTGCCAGTTTAATTAGCTGTCATCTGGCTTTCTTATAGTTTCAGAATCTGATCTCATATATTCCAGTTTGATTGCTGTGTTGCCTGGAAGAGGAGAAGTTTACTTACTTGTTTACTCTGCCAAATATTTTTGAAGACTGTATGTACCTACAGTTCCCAGCAGTTCCTTCACTACATTTTGCACACTTCTATTCAACCCTGCAGCGACCTCATGGGCTTTCTGCCATCTGTCATTGTTACTTTATTCTAATGTACAGCTCAGCCTCACATAATATATGACTTTGCCTGATATTTATTAGATCGACAGGATTATTGCCCACAGATGGCTATGGTTCACAGCCAGAGGCATCTTCACAGAACTAGTGGGAAGAGATTTATTCATGTGACCATGTGACTTCTACTGTAAGCTAATTTTAGCACTGGGTTTCTTTTGATAAGTTAAAATGGAATGAGAACTCTGGGTCAAATTTATTCTTGCAGGAAGTGAGGCAGTTCCGTTGACTTCTGTTGGCTCATACCTGTATGTCAGCTGTGAAATTAGCTCTCCACTTTTTTTTTTTTCATTAGGAAATTAAAATATATGAGAGCATATTTTAACTGTGCTGCATGTGTGCAGTAACAAATATTTCTGGTCTTGAAGCTGTACCTTCAGAAACAACAGAAAAGATTTATCAAATCATACAGTTGTTGCCAGTAGATGACATTGTCTGCCAGCTTTATATTTTCTCTGCTTTTTATGGGCCACCAGAGTCATATATTCTGTCATTCACAGTGTGAGACTCAGAACATTTCTTTGGCAAAGTCAGGGAGACTGGCGTGTTGAAAGTGAGCCAACACAGTCAAGTGGTTTCATTTGTATTTGATTTTGAGACTAGTTTCTTATAGAGAATAGGACATGAAAATTGTATTGTGTCTTTTTGGTGTTTCATTGCTAGTGAAATAGTTGCTGCTGGTAAATTTAAGTCATCTCATTTGTAATAAATACACTGAGTTGAATTAGTGGCTTTTCTAATTTTTAAGGATTCTGTTCACTAAAGGACAGCCTTAAGTGGATCTTCGTAATAACACTGCAACTACTAATACACAGGTCAAAGTGCCTGCAGGTTTTCTTGCTGTAGACTGAAGCAGAAATTCCCAGCCTCCAGATTGTAATCTATGGGGAGTTTATTAGCAGTTGCACTTGGAAGGAATGGCATTTCAAACAGAAGCCATCTGAAATATACGTAGGAGATTCTGCTACAGGAAAGCTAGGAACAGAAGCAGGCATAGCAGCATGCTGCACTCTTACCCTGCAAAATGCTAGGTGTTCTTTCCATTCCACTGTGAATTCAACAGAATTAGGAGCACTCAGCACTTTCAGATTTATGCTGTAATTCAGGAATGCCATATGTAGTGAAATATGTTAAACCAAAAGATTGAGTAAGTAAATATGCCTGGTGAAGTTCTGCCATCTGATTCAACAGCAAAGTTATAGCACTGATAGAAATTCCTACTACTTGTCATTATTATTTTTGTTGTTAGGTCGAACATGATATTGGTGGTTATTTTTAATGTTTCATTTTTCTGAAAGGTAAAGAGAGAATGGCTGTATGTAGGGTATTTCAACTTGTTTTCTTTGCCAGTCTGAAGACAACACCATTTTGTCCTTTTACTGTCATTAAAGTTGGGCTGGCATAGAAAAGAATGCAATATATGCCTTGCAATGCAGTACAAAGCACTGTTTGATGTATTACTGGGTCAGTGCATCTAGATTCAAGTTCGCTGTTTCAGGTGCAATGCCTGCAGGATTTGACCCTAGAAAAAAGCATCCCCTCACCCTTCACTACAGACATTTCTGGAAGGCATAGGCTAATTTCAGGTTTGACATGTCAAGACATGGAGAAGAGTCATTGACACAGCAGGTGCACTTAAATATAACTGTCTAATTATATAGTGATGCAAGTTTGCTCCCAAGAAACTAAATGTACAGTGCCATGGAAAACATGGTTATCTGTCTGTCATGCTGCTAAATAGGAAAGCAGTCTTCAGCAGTCAGGCACGTTTCATGTATGAAATCATAAAAGTCATGGTGGGGTAAACATTTACATCACGCCCATTCTTTGGGTATGAACACTGTGATTTCCCTTCTGGGGGGTTACAACATGTATGCACCTTATTATGGAGAAACATAACTTCTGAAACTTGACTGGGTATGTGAAGCTCTGATTTCAAAATGATTTAGTGTTATCTGAAAGTTCTTCAATAGAATTTCTGAATCAGCTTAAAATTCATGAAAGTAATCGCAAAGGATAACAGCAATGTTTTTCTGCAGCTATTGCTAGTCTGATTCTGGCACACAGGAAAGGTCACTGCTTGTTGGCTAAATCAAGGCAGAGTTTGGGGCCTTATAGTGTGCAGGGGGTGTAAGGCAGATAGTTTACTAACATGATCCTGCCTTGAGGGCATGTTTCAGTGATATGTGTTTTCTTGCCCTTCCCTCACACCCAATAACAAAATTCTTTTTTCAATTGCCAGTTCTCCCTAGACTAATAATGCTTTACCTGTATTCAGCTGTTGAAGTCTAAGCAAGCAAACAGATGTAGAGAAATGGAAAATGTAATAAAATATTATCTTAATCAATAATCACAGAAGAATTGTTGTTACCTATGCAGAAAATCTGAGTAGTAAATAACAGTTATTGCACCATAAGTAGATCATATTATTTATTAATTTACTTTCATGGTAAAGTACAGGTGTTCACAATCCTGCCTCATATGCCAAATCTACAAAGTAAAATTGCAGTAGGTCTGTCGCTTCCATCTTTCGCTGACTATTCAGTACAAACTTCCTCACATTTCCCATCTTTACTGTACATTCAGCCTTCTAGGGTTTTATCTACCTGCTTTTGCCATGCTTTTACACCAACCAGGTTTGTATTTAGCTAGTAAGGTTGACTCTGCAATGTTAGCAGCATTCAGAATTGTAATAGTTGCACCCAGTGACCAATAAATGTATTGAGGTAATAGGTATTGCCCAAACAGCCATTACAAAATTCACAAAATTTGCTTAGCACTCTCTGAAATACACCTGCTGAGAAGTAAAATGTTCCTGTAATGTACACATTCAGTCTAACATTGCTTTATTGATGACTCTACCTTTAAATGCCGTCTTCTCTCAGCCATGATGGAAAAAGGCTGTTTGTTTTGTGCACAAAAGGAAACATTTACTGAATGACAAAATGGATATTCAAAGCAATCCAGAACAAAGACAGTGAACATTGTATAACAAAGAAGATGAGCATTCATGGTGAATCTTTTTAATATCTGAGCTTGAGATTCAGTGAAATACTTCGGTGTTCTCATCAATCAACCAGACACAAATTACAAAGTGAAGGGTGTGACTCATGTGCTCACTGGTACATTCAGCCGAAAATATAGAGCAGAGCAGATCCCATCATTTCTTGCTTTCCAACACTGTCTCTGGCTCTCAGCATCACTTCGCCATCACCACCCTGCCAAGAGTTGCTACCGTCAGCAGTCTCTGGAATGTCACATATGCAGAAACCATTCATCAACCCCAAGCTTATCTTATACATTTTTTTTTTTTTAAAGGCAAGCATCAATCCCATCTCCTTTCTGTTGCCTGCATTCCTTTATACTTTCACTCTCCAAGATTCTGATGTCATTCCTAGCCAATGCTTAGGCCACAAATTATTTGGAGTCAAGATATTTCCTTTGGAAGAGAAAATGTTTTTGCTTCTTTTTTCATGTTAGACATATTCTGAAGAGTCTACCCTGAATCTAGAGCTGTGAAAATGAGCTCCTTTATGAGCAAAGAAATACAACAGATGGTTATTATGTGACCTCGTATAGCTTCTGGGCCAGGGATTTATATTTATGTCTTTATTCTGATACTTTTTTCTCCTTTATGTCAAGCTTGTGTTCTCTGCATAAAGCATAGCTGTCTCTGTGTTGATATCAGTTTCTTAGAAATTATGGTTCTTTATTTGTCAGGACTTTTTTGCAGATTGCTACAGATGCTCACCAAATTGACTAAAATATTGCTATGCCAAGATTTTTCAGATTCTCCAAATAATTTTGCTAATTAATTTGTTGCTTAGTAATGTGATTTGCAGGTCATATTAGAAGCACGGGGTTTATACATCTTGTAAATATTTAGAAAATAATTACATACCCAACAGCATTTACTGCTGTTGCTTACTCCTATCCAGTGGCACTGCATACAGCTGAAGAGAACAACCCCAGATGTCTTTTTGAGAAGAGTTTTGTGCAAGATGATCTTAAGGTCCTTTCCAACCTTAACTATTCTGTGATTCTAAGGCAGAATCCTTCTGAAGTCCAAGGAAAACGTCAGGGAATCTCTTCACTGCTCTTTACAGACTGCTGATTCTGGTCATTGCCACTAGAAGGCCTAATCACACCCGTTACTGGAAACTCTAGTATCATTGGCACCTGCTGCTTTACAGTGAATACTTTTCTTGTTGCACAATTGATCTGTCCTTTTCGTTGCTTGGCAGTCTTTCCCTTTCCCTTCAAACAAATATTATTGTGTCCTGGAGAAAGAACATTAAAAGGGTGCTGGAGCATTCCTCTTTTCAAAGCTAACTGTAGATGCTGTGCCTACACCAATGGAAAAGTGTAATCACTACTATTCAGACAGTACAGGCCACATCCAGATTAAGCACTTTTCATGACACAGAAGGAGAAAGCATGGCCAGAAACATTATTCTGATATGGTCTCTAGACCTAGAAAGGGTGGATATCTGGGGGCTAGGGCTATGAATTTACTCACGTAATGAATGGAAGGTCTTTTTTTGGCTGCACTTATTCCTGTTAGGAAAAATGACTGATTCAAAGACTATGTCTCATAGTCCTTGGGCACACACAAATCCCAGCCCTGAGTTTGGGAACATCACCTTTTTTTCGTCGATCACTCAGTAAAGTATCTTGACTGATCTCAGATACTGTTGTAAAATTCATTACTTATGAAAGTTTAAAAATGGGACTAGAGTGCTGGTTGTTTATTGTATTATTGTTAATTAAAATGTTTGTGAGGACTCCATTAAAGCCTGCTATTGCTGTTTTTTTGTTTAAGGCTTTCTGTTCATTTTAAGATTGTGTGCGATACCAGTCTTCTTAGCTCTCTGTAGTATATTTAATTTGCAAATGCAAGTGCCTAGCCTTTAGGTATTTTAGCAGGAAGTATATCATATCACAGGTGGTGTATGAAAAAAAGTTCCTTGTTTGTGTTCTTCCACAAGAAAAAGAAGTGTTCCTTTATTGTGTTAAAGTTCAGTTGAGTCTTCCATATAGTAAATATTACATCTGTATTACAAGATAGAAACCTGAATATGGTTAAGGATTTGCCATGGTTAATATGGTTAAGACATTTGCCATGTCTTCACCTACTAGCTAAATGTTTTAGGCCCTGAAGTTTCATGCGCTGTGGCCACACAGTAGTCCTCTGTTGCTAACAGTTTTTGGTTTCCATGAACCATACTGTTTCTGGGATAATCAAGATTCCTGAGCAGAAGTTTTGACCAACCAAGAGTGTTGCTCTTACATAGTTCTTTCTTCTCCTGCTCTTTCTTAATTTTTTTTAAACTTGGTTAACTTGGGGGTGTTCCTCTTCTCTCCCCACCCAGGAACCCAAATCTTAAGGTGCAAAATGCTTCTGAGAGTTTAGTAAAAGATGTATCGGTCTCCCTATTAGGTTTCAGTCCTTTCTTTTTTGTCTAGTTTGATCCTTAGTAGAGTGGGAAACCCCACTGTTCTGGATCCAGTTTTAATTCACAATCAGAAATGAAAAGACTTTTTGTGCAAGCACTGTCCATTCCTCAAGCTTTGTGCTTATTCATAGCTGGACTTTGGCATTCTGCTTGATTTTACTTTTCATTTTTTTGCTTGAAATAGGAACTGAAATGAAAGGAAGTATCATGGAAATTTTTGTCAGCAGCAAAAGCAGGATGCACAGGGGCTTCAGACATGCGCGTCTTCCCTTCTGTTTCAAAAGACAAATTTAAGTCCAAAGCAATTCAAAGAAGTTTGAGGTAAGTCTGACAACAGAACTTAAACTTCTGGATATGAGTCTATGCCTATGACCATTTCAAGTTTGGTTATTTCTATTGCTGTGTGCCATATAAATATTTATCAGAAGTAGCATGTTTCTTGTGTTGCTTTTGCCCTGTTTTCTGGCTAATTAATTATTTAATGGAATTTAACTGATGGAGCAAATAAAAAAGAGTGCTGTTTTCTTCTCATTTACTGCCTTAATTTAACCAAATTTACTCTTTGGTCTGAAAAAATTCCAGATGTTAAAAGGGAAGTGGATATTCCTCTCCAAGTATGAATTAGTTTCATACAGTAATAGAAGCAGCAGCATATTTAGGATAGGTATGGCATGATTCAGGAAGGCTTGCAAGTGGTAACATTGAAGTCCAAGTGACAGTAATCTACAAAGCAGCTCTGAGATCAGTGGGAATGCAGAGTCCATCAGATGGTACCTAGCACAGTACAGAATCCAGAGAACAAACAGTGTGTTTATTTGGGATAACTGAGTTGAGAATTTGATTGTAAATAATCTGGGTTGAACCAAGAATTCATATTTGTACATGGCTTTATGTAGAAGTATTCTGCTGGGCACTGGCTCAGTCAGTACTGAAATGCATTTCTCCTTGGGCTGGAAAGCAATAGCTATTCTGATAAAAAGCACTATGGAGATGTTTGCTGCTGGCACTGGGGAAATGGTGACACAGCACAGTTACTCATTTCTCAGTATGGGCCACATCAGTCCCAAGCAGTGAATACTCATTTCCCTGGTGAAAACTGGCAGCCCAGGAACACAGTGCATTTAGCATATTAGGGCTATAAAATTAAGTCAACAACATTGCTTTTGCTGGTTTGTAGGAATTTATGAAATATTTTTATATAAATTTGGGGGGTTTATACCTCTGGGAGGTGTGGTGCTGAATAACCTCTGTGCCTGAAATATTATGATCTCTTATAGTATGATATTGTACTGAGAAAGTAATGTGGTGCTACTCGTAAGTTGTGCAAGAAGTAATAAAGGTAAGTTTTGAATTGCAGTTTTGTAATTATTATTTTTCAATGCCTTAAGGGCTGTGTTCTTCTTGACTCTCGAGTTGATATGCAGATAGGAAATTGGTGGGCTGAAGTCAAAGCGTAAAAACAACTGCAAAATTTTTCTGTATGCAGAGAATTAGAAGATAACTATACTCACAGACTGGAAAAGCTGATGGAGGAAACAAAAGGAAGGTTACTGATGAGTAGATAGATGCTGATCAGATAAGGATGACCCCACCACTCAGTTCCAATGCCTGATCCTACAAACTTTTCATACCACCCCTTTAGTTTATTTGATTTACATGATTAGATACAGCTAGGATTTGGCTTGAGAGACAGCTGAGTATCTGTAGGCAACTTCTGAATATGTGAACAGAGCCTGGGCAAAGAGCGCTTGTCTCCCCATCACCCCAAATTTGAACCATTTGCCAGTCTCATCTCACCAGCTCCACCCTTGTCTCCAGCCCAGCTTTCTTCACACAGCAGGCAGCCATCTCTGTGAGCTCAAGGAACTTGTTCCTGACAGCAGTCCTACCACAGAACTGCTCCTGGCAACAAAATTCCCCGTTCCATGCCTTGCATGCCCAGAGAGGGGAGAGGCCTGCCTGCCTTGCCAGCTCTCACCTTGGCTATGCCCTCAGCTCTATTTCCCTTACCTTCCCAGTCCCTTCTCCTTTCTCCAGTACAGCTGGTGGATGGCCATGGGGCCTGCCTCCCTCTGGCTCCTGGAAAAGTCCCGTTGCTCTGCTTCTGACCTGTGGAGGCTGAGATAACAGGGACTGAGATAACGCAGCTGGGCAGTGTGGTGTAAGAGGCCCAGGCAGAGGTGAGCCACTGGCTTTCAGCGCTGTCTGCTCTGCTATTTATATAGCCTTTTCCCAAGAGGCAGGGGGATTTATGTAAGCAATATGCCAGAAGGCCTCTGAATCCTATAAACCATGTAACAGATAATGTTGTGAAGATGAGCGTGGTGTGAGGGCAACTTTGTGCAGGAGGGTGTTGGAAGGTACCAAGTGGAGCAGGGAGCTGTGCAGTCAGGAGTGCATTTGCTGTCAGGATGGGGCTCCTTTGCTGGGACAGAAATGGTGGAAGGGTGTTCTGCCATGCTGGCATAAGACTTTAACCTTGAAAGCAAGGGGCCTGCAAGGGTTCAACCCTGTTCCCCTGGATCAGTAGGGATAGACACCTCAGAGGCTTGTAGAGGACTGTGAGCTGTGTCCATGCACCTGGGAAGCCAGGTGTCGTGGTTTAAACCCAGCCACGCAGCTGATTCACTCACTCAACCCCCTTTCTTGCCCTCCCCTGCTTCCAGAGGGATGGGGAGGAGAATCAAAAGAATGCAACTTCCACAGGTTGAGATAAGAACAGTTTAGTAACTAAGGTATAATACAAATCACTGCTGCTACCACCAATAATAACAATGATAAAGGAAATAACAAGGGAAAAGAATACAGCACCTCACCACCCACCGACAGATAACTCACAACACCCTACCCCAACTGAGCACAGACCGAATACCTCCTCCAACCCCCCAGAGAGAACTAGCCCTTCTGGGTAACTCTCAGTTACATCCTGAGCATGACGTGCTATGGTATAGAATACCTCTTTGGTCAATTTGGGTCAGGTGTCCTGTCCCTGCTTCCTTCTGGCCTCCCCTCCTCCCTGGCAGAGCATGAGACTCACAAAGTCCTTGGTCAGAATAAACATTACTTAGCGACAACTAAAAACATCCCTGTTATCAGTTTTGTTCCCAGGTTGAGTCAAAACACAGTGCTGCACCAGCTACTAAGAAGGAGAAAAAATGACTGCTATTGCTGAACCCAGGACACCAGGGCATGTGGAACAAGCAGCAAGTGTTTGGCCTTGGCCCAACACTGTTCTCACAGGGGCAACCCAAAACAGCACCAGGAAACTTCCTCTTCTTTAGTGGTACCCTGGAAATCCAGGTCATACCCTGTGTTTTCTTCCAACACATGATATTTTCCGGGTCTACTTTGACGTCAGTTCAGCTCCTTGAGAGCTTCTGTTTCTATCTGCATTTTTGTTCCCACCCTGGTGGATCTTTCTTTTCATTTGTGAGGGACACATGGTTCCCTGAAGAACCTGCCTGTGCTGTTCTAGAGAACCTTGCAGACACATTAAGGTGATTTGCCTTTTCACTAGGGACCTGATGACTAAAGATGTGCTATAACAAGTATGCCAATTTTATTTGTATTAAAGCACTTCAGCCTCATATTTTGGTAAATTGTGCTGAATTCAGTGGAGTTATTTTAAGCCTACACGTTTATTCAGTAGCTTTGATTTAGCCTCTTCATCATTTACTTGTTTGTAAGAATTATCTGTTCTCCATCTACCTGGAGCTTCTATTTTATTATATTTTGCAATCTGAAATTTGGCTAGAAGAAAAACCCTCAAGGTTGACAAGGACTAGGATTGACAGAACTACGGCTCTTTGAAATCCCTGTTGTCCATTTAAATTTTAATGTTTCTATCATTTGTTCCTCAGAGTAAATTAACATCCATGGCAGTGTGTTGGGTTTCTTTTCTGAAGTCAAGACTTTAAATTTAATTCAATAGCCTAGATTTACAGCTATTCTATATTTCACAAGGCAGAATCAATAATGTGACTGAAGTGAAGAAGATAAAAATTTATGGTATCTTGCAATTTAATGGTTGAAAAGATGCAATTGGAGAGATCATAAATTGTGAAGGAGTTTATGCTTCATTGCTCCTGATTCAGTGCTTGCTGTTAGAACTTGATTTGTGACTATTCACAAGGTGTGATTAATGGTGTGATCGATGCTTGCTTCAGTGCAGTAAAGCAGTTGTAATGCTCTTCATTAGAATAAATAAAATAAATTGACTGAAGCTTTATAAAAACTGTGTAACATTTAAAATCTAAAATGTCAATTTTTTTTTTCCTGTTACAATTTAGGTTTCTTCAGGCAGTTTCCACCTACATCACATCACTCATTGTCATTCTTTTTGGATATTATAGAAATCCATGTGGGTTTGGGTTAGCTTTATGCAAAGCTCAGTGAAGGGGAAAAGGCAAAAAAAAAAAAAAAAAAAAAAAAAAGTTGAAAAGGGCTGAAAAAAGACAAAAAAAAAAAAAAAGAAAAGAAAGAGTTGAATAGGGCTGACTAGAGTCTAAGATTTTCTGGTGGCTGTGTTTTGCCATCCTGCAAACATACATTTATTCTCCTTTACCACATGCAAGTTTAAAGGAACCAAGGCAGAAAATGACTCTTCCATACACAGCTGTATTAAACCCAACAAATATTAGTAATATTCATTGTTTTTCAATGGGATGGATGTATGATCAGCACCCTGGCAGAGACAATGAAGATAAAGAGGCTTTTCTGAGTGGTGGATTTTCTGGTTTAAGGTTGTTCATTACATAATCCAGTGCTGTCTCACAGTATGCTCTGAAACAGACAGGGAAATATGAAAAAACTGCAACAGCCATGAAAGGCAATAGAATGTAATGATTTTGATGTTGTCATTTGAAGAGTTTGGCTCCAAGAGATGCAAACAAGAAATAGGGCAGAGAATGCCCTAGGATGCCTTGTACATGCCAGTTAAGTTCCCTGCGGTATAAGGATTCATTTTGAAGTTTAAAAATGTCTAAGTTTAAACATGCTGTGTAAAACCTGGGGAGTGAAGATATTGTACTATGAAATTTAGGGAAAATTCTAGTGTGGCTTGAATCTAGGCTTTTCCATTTACTTCAGGTTTGTTTGCCTTTGTTTGTCTTATTGAGAGATAAGCCTTGTAATTACCTGGAAAATTTACCAGATTTCCAATCTGCTCACTTGCTCTGATTTTCCGCAGTGTCTGTTGTCATGTGTGTAGAGATTTCAGCTTTGTGTTTGATTTTGACAGGAATTATAGGTAAATTTAAAGCTACTAGACAACAAGGCACCATTTTAACAACAGCAGTGAACTGAATATTTTCTATAATTTGTGTATCTTAAAATATGCTGTAGCAACTCCAGGCATCAATGATCATGCATTTGCTGATTGGAATTGCAAAGAGAATGCAAAACGTAAGGAAACTACAAACATTTTTGAAATGTATAGCTATGTCAAATTAGTGTTTCTATTATTGCACACAATATTTACAGACTAGCAGTTGTCACTTTACAAAAAAAAATATCTTAAGATAGCTCATATTCTGTCTGTCAGCAGTCTGGCAGAGATTCAGATATTAACTGCAACTCCTCCTGACAATAAACGCATAGTAAAATGTGTGAGACTATAATGTAAGTAGATAAGCTTTTCTTTTGTAGATAATTTTTTGCTCCCTCACTGTCAATTGAAAAACCAGTAATTCACACACACAAATGAGTTTCTGTGAGTCATAAAACCTGCGTTTGGTAAGAGCAGACATAATGTAGCTGTAGCCACAGCCCCCAGAGCATTATAGCTGAGAGATCCCAAGGGCCACAGCGCTGTAGTGGGCAGAGAGGCATAGTTAAATGAGGCAGTTGTTACTTGACCCAGCTGAATTTCCCTCTACCCAACAACTATCCAGAAATGCAAGGTTACAAGGAAATGTGAAAACTCTAATTGTGCTTAACAAAAAGGAAGGTTAACTTGATCTCACCACTTTTGCAGCAGGCAGAATACCTGTGTCCCTGCTTGTTTGGTTTGGGTTTGTTTTGTTTTTCCCTAGGGAGTTCATGACCTATCCAACTTATTATGCTAATTTGAGAAGTAGCAATAGCAATGAATCTGAGCCCTTAGACAGAACTTGTTGTCTTACATCATCATTACCAAAACAGTCATCATCAGTCTTGTCTTGTAGAAAGGAAGACCAAAGCACTGAACAATATCCTCAAAGGTGAATGCCAAATTTCATGCAGCATCCTGTCGGCTAAACCCAGGACACGTCCTTACCATCTTCTTGTTAGTTGCACCCTATTCATTTGGCTTTTGTGTCCCTCTTGTCAATGGAGAAAAATGCCCGAAAAGATGCTATGACAGGATTTTGTTTGGGATTTTTTGCTCACTTTCAACTATTAAAAGAAAAACAAATCTGTTAAGTGGGTATGTTTGCAGTCATTTAGGAAGTTTGCAGATATATTCAGCCAGGAACACATGGGCTGTATATAAGAAGATTTTGCTACCAGACTGATGAAAGCTAATTTGATTGTGAGAGCAGGCCCTATTTCTTCAAATGTTGCAAGTGATAAGGGAATGGATCAGAATATGCCAGGTACTGAAAGCAATGTAATACTGGAGAAGCAGAGTATTACTGTGTGAGGGGGTTTGAGGACTGAGCAATAGCACCTTAACTGCTTGTTGTATCTAATCTAACCTCTTCAGGAACAGCTGGACTCTACAGCATGCTGTGTATGGACATTCTCTGTTAGCTCCACCAACACTGGGGGTTTAACCTGGCAGAGGAAGCTTTTGTGAAATAGGAGATGGTGTGAATTGAAATAGCTCTTCCACACTACCTTTCACAATAGACTTCTATTTTTTTCTTTTTTTCTTTTCAATTAATGCCTTTCTGCAGTCTAACTTAGTACACTTCAAAGTGGACTAAACAAAAAAGTTACTTTTCAGACAGAAAGAGATTGTTCACATAGGTAACTACTGCAGAATAGCTATTCCTGTCTTTTTCTGAGGCGGAGTGGGGGAGAATTCATTAGTTGCTCAGAAACCTGGCTGCTTGGAATATGGAGAGGATGGATTTACTAGTGGTGGTTCATTCTCATGGCAAAGGCAGCCATGTAGCCTATTCACCAGCTTTACATGTCCATGACACACCATGTGAACATTCAGACAGTTCATGCCTTCTACAATTTTTTTTCCTCATTAAGGAGAAGTTGTAGTTTCTTGTCCCAGCAAATATACTTCCTTCTTGTTGTTGTATATTCTGCAAATATCTGCTTCTCTCTTGGATCAAATATTTTCCTGTTTTCCCTCTCTTTGTAGCAGTGACAGTGGTGAACGTTTAGCAGCACCATCAAATGCTGGCTGCTTTCAGTTGAGGTTCTTAAACAATTTCAAGTTACAGACAGAAAAACTGAAGCATGGCACAATTTACCCAAAGCTATACTTTGAGCCTTTTTCAGGCCCTTATTTCCTTAAGCTCAATTCTGCATCCTTTCCAGTGGGCCATTCCAGGATGGGGAAAATCAATTTCTATCCAATGGCACTTTCTTGGGTTTTGAAGGAAGTGTTAGCTCTGCTACCAGTAACCAGCAGGTGCATCAGATGCTTTCAGCTTTTGTTGTCACTGTTGATTTTGAAAGGGTTACCATTTCTTCCTGTTTTGTTGCTGCAATTTTGAGGTGGGCTGACAGAGTCTATTTGTTTGTTTCCTAGGAGAAAGCACAACTTTGGCCAGGTGCAGGTGTATCATTAGGTTTATCCTGCTCCTGTTTGATATTTACAGCTTTCATGAGAGATACTGCTACTAGTAGATGATCATGCTGTTACCTTCTGATGAAGTGCATCTCCCTCAGGTAAACAAATGATTGCAGAACTGTGTTTTGCATGTGAAGATTTTGTTGTTTTTTTTTCTTGCTTGCTTTTGCTAACCAGTAGAATATACTAGAAAAAGAAAACATTGCAATCTTGAAACCCTTCTTCCATAGGTACTGATTCAGGGACAGAAAGGTGTAGCTGTCAGTTACAGGGAGGTAGGAATCATGGTTCCAACCGTATTCTGGGCTGCATCAAAAGGAGCGTGCCCTTCTCCTCTGCTCTTGTGAGACCTCACCTGGACTATTGTGTGCAGTTCTGGTGTCCTCAACATAAAAAGGACATGGAGCTGTTGGAACAAGTCCAGAGGAGGGCCATGAGGATGATCAGGGGACTGGAGCATCTCCCATACGAAGACAGGCTGACAGAGTTGGGGCTGTTCAGCCTGGGGAAGAGAAGGCTGCGTGGAGACTTCATAGCAGCCTTCCAGTATCTGAAGGGGGCCTATAGGGATGCTGGGGAGGGACTCTTCATTAGGGACTGTAGTGACAGGACAAGGGGTAACGGGTTAAAACTTAAACAGGAGAGGTTTAGATTGGATCTAAGGAAGAAATTCTTTCCTGTGAGGGTGGTGAGGCACTGGGATGGGTTGCCCAGTGAGGGCTCCATCCCTGGCGGTGTTCAAGGCCAGGTTGGATGAAGCCATGGGTGACATGGTTTAGTGTGAGGTGTCCCTGCCCATGGCAGGAGGGTTGTAACTAGATGATCTTAAGGTCCTTTCCAACCCTAACTATTCTATGATTCTATGGTTAGGGAAGAACAGATGTTTTCATGTAGTAATGCCAGAGATGAAAACATAAGCATTGCCACACTGCAGCTAAGTCACTGTGATCACTGTTGTCCAGTCTTAACATTGTTTTGTGTCAACCCATCTGAAGTGGAGGCTTCTAGATATGGAGTGCTACTCCATTCAGGGGGGTGAGGGGAGAGAAGGAAGTGCCTAACAGGGCTTTTTTTTTTTTTTTTTTTTTTTTCCTGTTTTTTCATATTTACTT
>NDXB01019229.1:0-43135 GCA_002631895.1 Agapornis roseicollis
GCTATGGTATGGAATACCTCCTTGGTCAATTTGGGTTCTGTCCCTCCTTTCTCCTGCCCCCCCCCCTCTCCCCGGCAGAGCACGAGGCTCACAAAGTCCTTGGTCAGGGCAAACATCGCTCAGCAACAACCAAAAACATCAGCCCCATCAGCCCTGTTCCCGGGCTAAGTCAAAACACCAGCTACTAAAGAGAAGAAAAACTGACTGCAACTGCTGAACCTAGGACAGGATGCTATAAACTATCAAACATTTACATCAACTGGATCCAAAGAACCACCTGTGCCAATTACACTTATGTTATACCAGTAAATACTTGAGGGCCAGGCATGCCAAATAATTTGGAAGATATTGTCAATACCCATCTACTGATGTACCTGTGCCTTGGCATCCAAGAGGAAGGATCTGCCATCTGAGCAGTCAGAGAGACACTCTGCCCCACCTTCAGTAGGGACTGCACATGCAAGTGCACAGTATTTGGACAACACTCAGCACGGAAGTTTCATGGGAACAACCCATAACATCTTTCAGTCAGTGTTCATGTGAAAGAACAGGATTCCTGATGCCACATACCACCTATATTCATTACCACAACTTTAATGTTAAGTAGGTAACTTGAGGCTTTTGTACATGGGCCAGCCATGGTAGCTACTGTCAACACAGACCTTAGTGAAAATCTGTCCTCAAAAGCAGAATCAGAACATCCCCAGCAGTCCTAAAAAAACAAAACATATTTATTAATTTAAAGAAGTAAGAGTTATGGCCTGTGACGCATCCATGCAAGCAAAAAGTGGCATCCTAAAACTGGAAGAAAATATTTAAGTTCCTGCAATGGTGAATGTAAATCAGTTCTGAGACCCAGCCATCTAATTGTCCATTAAGATATCAAAAAAAAAAGATTCTTCTTTTAATTTAATAGTCTTCTAAAAGAGAACCCAAGAAAATGCTAAGCATTACTCATGGAGGAACTACAGGACAGAGCTTTCAACTCATGACTCATTCAATAAAAGTGAAAGCCGTTCATAAGCAGATTCTGAAAAGTTTCAAAGCACAAGATGAATTTACCTTTAAAAAAAAAATACAACAAAAAACCCCCCATGCATTTCAGTAAGAAGTGGGAAAAAATGGTTACTGGAAACATAGAGCAATGATTACAGCTAGTGAATGAAAATAAGGATATAATTCTACTATCCACAACAAAGTTTGTCACCAACTTCCTCCCAGCCAAGCAGCAAGTTATTTAACCTCTCCATATTCTGATATCAAATTCCATATCAAATTTTTCTGCTCTCCTCAGCACAGTGGCAGATTAAATTTGCAATAATGGGGGGTTGGGAAGGAAGGGGGTTTGTTTATTTACAGCCCTTGAACCCTAACTTGATTTTAAAATATCTGCCCAAATCTAATTCCAAGAAATTAAGAGTTCATATGTGTGAGTGGAATTCCTGCACAGAAAATATATATATATATATTTTAAAAAGTGAAACGGTTGACCACTGACAGGAGATGACTAAGAACTCAGTAGGGAATAAATGTGGAAAAATAGGTCAGGAACCTTAATGTTGTAGAATCCCTAGAAGATTAGAAGCATAAAACAGAGCCAAGTAAAAACTCAGAAGGGAAAGGCTTTTTTTGTAAAACATGTGCCACTTGTTTCCACAGAGTCACTGAGACACAAAAGCTGGTATCAGAGGATGCTGAGGTTGGAGGGACCTCAATAAACTTCAAAAAAGAAGAACATTCTTATGGATAATATGAGCTACCAAAATTACAATTAAAATAATTTTAAAATTAAGCCTCACACCTCAATACAGTTGCTAGCTCTATTGAGTCATCCTCTTAGATGTCATTGAAAGTATGGCTTCCAATTTTAACTAAAACCCAGCCTTTTCCAGGATAACAGGGAACTGAATGGAAGAACCAGATGGGGCCAAGAGGGGTCAATGAGAAGGACAGATGCATTAAAGCACCTGACAGCCCTGCCACTGACTTCAGCCAAAAACATATTGTACATTTAGGAGTTAAGATTGACTGGCATCTTTCTAAAATTACATACACAAAATACCAACTTCTGGAAATAATTATCAGGTCATATACCCATAAAAGTCAAGAAAAGATATTTTATTACCTCTCATCTTACTTATTTACGGAATAGAGCCAATATTACTCAGCACAAGTAGCTGCTTGCAAGCAAGAAGGCTCCAATCAGAGAGGAGGGAAGTAATTAAAACAAGGGAAACCCAAAACACAGTTCTACCTACTAATCATGTTACCTAAATAGTACTATTTTATTCATTAAAAATAAAGCTTTGAAACAAAGATGCCATATTTTATGCAAGTTCTCGATTACCTTTCTGCTGAGGGAACATGTAATTTACAAGAAAGAGGACTTAAAGCTTTAAGTGCCTCTGACTTAATTCAGCATGCTGTATTGATGGTTCCATTTAGATGATTCCATTTTAGGCCCCTGTAACGCATTAAAGGCATGACTTACTCACATCCATTTGGCTAATGATCCCCTACTACTCTAAAGTAAATGACAGCTATTTACAGTAAATTATTCAATTAGATAGAGGGAAGTGCAGTATTCATTTTATATTGTTTGACACGGCAAAACAGAAGAGTGCAAGAAGGCAGGTGGGGCATTTTAATCTTTCAGAATCAATTGTTTAATCCACAGCAAGAGAATAAATATACTCCACAATACTTGTCAACATCAGATTTTTATTGTAAACATTGTAAGAGAGACTGAAGTGTTGCAACTCCAGATAATACAGTTCTACCCACTTCATAAGTAAGTTGCCATACAATGCAAGGAATGCTGGTTACTTTTTTTTAAGCATGATTTCAAGTAACACAAAATGAAATTTGTTTGATGGGGTTTTTTTTAAACACAAAATAAAAAAGCAACATACAAACAAACAAACAAAAAACAAACAAAACAGCAACAACAAAAAAATGCCACCAACCAAACATGAGCAGCTCTGATTCCCACTTATTTGTATTGGGATTTATACTACTGAGTGCCTACCCCACTTTCAGAAACAGGACTGCATCCCAAATATAATCAAATAAAGAACAAGCTAGAGAAGTGCAGGTTGGGGCTAAAACATCTTAGAAGGGAGATACATAATCACACTGCAATAACTCAGATAGTGTCTTAAAGACCTATTCATATATTTCTCCATTTTTTTCTAGGGACTAAAGGGTGTGCTTTCATGCATGTACACACACGTTAGAGTCCCTGCTCTATACATGCTGGTGTGACCGTCATACCTGAACAAAGGCTGACACCATGACTTTGATGTCTACTGTCAAACCCATGCCTCAAAAAACTAAATAGTAGTTCTCTCCTTTTTATAGGTACAAACTTGAAGCCCAAGGTACAGGTAAGGTTAATTGTGCATACAGAGCCTGCCTGTGACCATGCTTTGCAAAGTTCTCAGGCCTCCTAGTGTTAATTCAAAGAAAAAGGAAGATGCAATTTGCCCAAGCTCCTGGCTAGGCCTGATTTTGGAGCATTTCTCTTTTCCACAAGCCCAGAGTACCTCAGAATGAGTGCTGAGCACCCCAAATAGAAGAACACTTTCCTCTGGCTAACCTGCCAATGCATTTAATTTTCTGCAGGCAGGGGGCCAAGTTCAGTCAGCACAGCTCCTGCTAAGTTTAATGCAAGTTGGACTTGCCTATGCCAGCAAATGAAGTTTGCCAGGGGTCTGCAAGAAACACACTACAGAAAATACAACTGTAGCCAGTCTGTATTTGAATCATACATCTGACTGGAGACCTCAGGGAGTGAGGGGGGGGGAGGGAGGGAAGAGCAGGGCGAGGGGATATGGATGAGAGGGAGATTATTTTTTCTTGTTTCAGTTCTTCTAAAGCTTCTGCATAATGAAACCCTTTATACACTCAGTATGTATTCAATTCATTCACTTCCATGAGCAAGGATTCCAGACTGGCATTTTGTAGTGATGAATTTTATCAAAAGGCCAGCTCACCAGAACTAGACTATTAGGCACCAAATGACAGTTAAATTCGTATATACCCAAAAGTGCTGGCTAGATTGTTCAGAAGACCTCCTACACATGTGGCTCCTGAATTCCTAAACAGAGTTTGCATTTCAAAGGCTCCAGAGTATATTTTCAACATTTATTGCTTATTTTGCTAGCTACCTTCTCCCTCTCATGAAGGTTTTACCCAAATATCTAGCTCTACCAAAACCAATTTTTTTTCAGCAAACTTTAGTCCAGATTCTCAGCGGCTGTAAGCTGTGGATGCTATGTCAATTTAATAGGCAAAGATTACTCCATTATTGTTTACATAAACTCAAAAATCCCCTCCCTCTGACATACCTTTCAGAGGCTATAGCAATACAAGTAATAGCACAGTAATAGCAATACTCTGGTGTTTCAGCCTCCAGTGGCTATCTCTGCTTGACCTGCACCTCTTCATACAATGTCTCCCCTGTCTGCCATCCTGCTCTCAGACTAAACATACTTAAATCTGTTGCACAAGCAAGCAAATGGGACTTCACATTCTTTAAACATGCAATGATCCTCTGAAATGATCTACAGTTAATTTCCACTGAAAAATTACCTGCCTCAAAGGCACTGAGTTAAAACAGATTGCAAGCCAATCCTTCATCTATTAAGAAGTTAAGAACAGTGAAAGCACTTAGCATGGCACTTGAAATCAGCCAGAAAGCCCAAACTATAAAAAAACCAACACCCCACCACCCCCCCAAAAAAATAACACACCAAAAAAACCACACCACCTAACAAAGCCACCAGCAAGTATAATGTGAATTTAGATCCACATTTTTAACAACTTAATTCACTAAGATAGACTTCTCTACACCAAATAATTGACATTTATATTTTCCTAGTTTTGAAATCCCCCAGCCAGCTGAACAGGAAAGTTCAGAGCAACTGGGACATTCAAGATACATTGCCAGTAAACCTGCTACACATCATAGATACACTGAAAATTAAATATTGAGTGTACAAAATATTACAGATTTCTGAACAGTAGTTCACAATAAAGCTGGAGTGACTCCATGGGAGTGGCTCCACTGAAGTGGAAGAGGCAAGAGTCAGTGTTGCACTGCATAAGCTCTTCCCAGAGCTCTTCGCAGAGAAGCCCTTCCTTCCCAAGGCCAGGCTATGATGGATGCATTAGCTGCACACACAGCCAGTGGGAGCACAGCTCAGTGGGCCACTCACAGCAGCAGTGACAGCATGGCCAAGTTGGCCTAAGAATCTAGCTAATACTGCTGCCAAGAAAATATAAGAGCAACTATTGGAAGGAATGACTTGGCTTAGAATGAGTCCCTTGACATCATCTTATTTCAGATGGTACAGATAAGAATGTTGAGGCCTAGAGACTCGCAGCTCCCATGTCCTCATTTCCATTTACTGCCAATCACTGCTTTCGCAGGCAAGAGTACTGTACCTATTGGGAACCTATTGGGAACAAGTTTCTCCAAAGCAAGGACATTAACTGCTTCAACTGGACTTGATTTAAAAGTATTATTTACAGAGCACACAAACATCCTTGCTGAGAGGCAGACCATGCTAAAATTATACCAAAACAGAGTGCAATTTCCTTCCACCTTATGCAGGTGCACTACATTTTCTTTCATATTACAATTAACAGACATTATGGGCCAGGTGCACACATCAGCTAGAAAATGGCATGATGATTATTGAGCCCAGGCCTGCTGACATAACATCAAGCTTTGCTTAGTTTTAAGGCTTCCTCCCCACACCCTCAAAACCCTTGACATTGTTTTCTAGCTATGGTAATACTTATATAAATAAAACAATGGGCAGTATTTCCACAAGAGATATTGAGTGTATCACCCTATAACGGCCTCTCTTCCCAATTTCATAATTTGTACGTTTAAATTTTTACAAAGTATACGCAGAGTATTTTTAATTAAATCAAGCACAAGGTAGAATGTTTCCCTGAGGCTGTCCAGGTCTCCCACATTGTCAGCAGCTGTTTAAAACATCTCTGTAGAAATGGAAATACAGCAGGTTTTTTTTATTTTATTTTTTTTTTTTTTATATTTCCTTTTTCAGCAGCCAGAGGTCATCTTCTTCTCACAAGTACTATGAATGCTCTCCCAAGTCACACACATAGGAGCCAGAAATGAGAGGAGAGAAGCAAGAGCACTCAAACACACAAAAGATGTAAGAAAAACATAGATAAGAAAAAGATTTGTTCTAGGGAGGCACTCACATTGGAAAGGACTATGACCTGGTCTGAAAAATAAGCACCATGAAAAAGTCTGATTACATCCTTTGTTTTTAGCTTAGCAAATCGGTCTATATTGGAGACAGCAAGTCCCTGGCATGGGGCAATTCTTCAGCAGTAATGAGATTTTATATTTTTCACTCATGCATCTTCCAAAACCAGATAAATCATGTTGGCTACATTTTTCTTTTGTAAATCAACACAACTTGGCTCTTCTAAAATTCCTCTTACTTTTTCTTCATTTAATGATTTCTCCAGAAGTGCTTAAAATTGACATTGAGAACTAAATTACAAAATCTGGCTTATGAAGACTCAAATTCCTATAAATAGATGAATATCCCATTTTCTAGGATTCCAATCAGCTTCTGCTTTGTATTTCATCCTTATTAGGTGGCAATCTTCAGAGCATTTTATGACTGCTGAATATTCATGCCTGCTTTTTCCTTTAAAGAAAACCTATTGATTGATTGATTTTGTAACTCACAAAGTGCAGGTCCCAGGAGAACAAAAAATAAAGTGGATCTAAAACTATCAAAGTTTATATCTGATGAGGTAGAAGGATAGCAGAATTTCAAAAGCAAACCTCTACCTGAGACAAGTGTAAAGCTCTGTACCTCATTAGCATTGGTTTCATTCTAACATTCATAGAGAAATCCAGCTCCAGCTTTTTTCCACCTCCTGTTCACAGATGATCGACATTTTCTCAGGATGAGACCGATACCATATTTATATTAAGCTGCTACTGTAATTCAGGTCTAAGAAGGAGGTCCCTGCTGGTTACAGAAAGAGAAAATAGAGCTCTGCATGTAACAAGACTCTTCTGTCTGGATTTTGTATCCCACTCTGCTGTCAGCAATTGCCCTGCTGACCTCTTCCAGCTGTCAAACCCACTCACTAATACTGCAATGGGACCAGTAAGAGCAGCATTCAGCTTGTGTCGTCTGCCCAGACATCACAGCAACTGTAACAGGGAGGTGAGCAGTACTGGGTTCCATCTGATGGCATCACCAGGAGCCCTGGCCCACACACAGTTACTAAAGCATACGCTTACCTGTCCAGTTACAAGTTCATGAAAGTATGAAATCAAAACAGACCTTTGTTTGTTCATGCCCATGTTCCTTTGAGCTCCTTATATAAAAAGTGAGAGGAAAAGCTATCACACAACACACCTGGAGTAATCTTACTTCAACTGCACTTTGGCAAATAGCCTAGGCAGCAACAAGACTTTTTTTCCCTTTCTCTGGCAAACATATCCCACCTTCTACTTTTTTCCAGGGCCCACATCCACATATTCAACTATAGTGTCGGTATCAGCATTTGTAGTTTTCATATGGTTAGCATTTCTAAGGAAACCACTTCCTCAGTATAGACAGTATGTTTTCTTATTTTCCTATTATTCTGGATTTGGCAGAATACTTCTAAAGTGTGGGAGCAGAAGGAGGAGAGACAGCAACAGATACAAACCCAACCTAGGAAAATCAAAGTGAAGGGTGTTTCTTAATACACAATAGAACAAATACACAAAATCACCACAAAATTCTGTTTCAAGCTCACTTTATTTTCTCAGTACAGCTATCACAACTGTTCAGATCTTTTCTGGTGGGATTTCATGTAAATGTGTAAGCATTGTGTGTAGAAGGACTAAAGGAGATGGAGCACTATTACTATTTGGCTAGGTGCATCTAGCTCTGCTTTCCTGGGGAGCACAGTGCCCTGGGGAGAACACCTGCACTGTCCTTGGTGTTATACAGCCTTCTCAGTGTCAGCAGAAAACTCCAACCATTTACGTAAATGCAGCCTCTAGCACAAACTACACTTTAGTGTATTACATATCATGGTGGCTAGCTAACATAAGCAGCAAAGGAAATCAAAGCCTCCAGCACAGATAAGGTGTTCTTCAATTTTCATTTACATTTTGTTCTAAATAGCTTAGAAACAAACCCAAACTAAAACCTGTTCCAACAGGCAATGAGTAAAATTATGGTTTCAATACTAAATTTTGAAACAGCATGTAAACTCTTCAGGCTCTGAGACAAAGACTAGCATTAAATACCATGGCTTTTAAGGAAATACAACCACAGTCCTCAGCTCATGCTAGTATTACCGGCTACAGTTTCCCAGAAGTGGGCTTTTGCCTACCTGAGCACTTTACAGGTCAATGCTTTAAACTGATACTGACAAAGACACAAGTCTGAGAATCTCAAGGGCACACATTTCAGTCTGCCCCTGATGTGGCAGGGACTGACGTCAGCCATTGCAACTGCTTGCTCCATCACATGATACCAGAATGATTTTTTTGACACATAATAAATACTGCCTTCACAAAACAACCAGCCACCCATCCTGAAATATCTCACCTGGTCTGTAATAAACAGAAGTCAAAAAATGAAACACCAAAAGGTTGATCCACTACTGGTACAATCAATACCTTCAAACTCCCTTGCATTTGGGCTGAAAAGAATGTTTAACTACTATACGTAATATGCTTATGTATGATTTCTCTATATGAAGAAAGCTGACATTTACAAGTTAGTCAGATCCTGATCTTCAAGAAGAATTTGACCTAGTTCTAATGCTTCCTGTTTCTGATGCTTTGAACAGGTTTGCTTTCCCTATTGCAATGCCTGGAAAAATATATAACCCAGCCAGCCCTCAAACATTGCTCCCTATACTATTTTCTAATAGTTTATTTCTGTAAACATAAAAGTTCTTGCATACATAATTTCTACTTGTTCAATCTGTTGGTGGCACACCAGCTGTTTTCTGAAGAAATCAACAGGCCATTCAATTCCAGTGAACAGTTTTTAGGCATTTCTTTTCTTCTTCAAATGAAAGATCTCATGGAACAGATCTTGAAGAACAAAATCTCTCAAGGCATCAGATTTGCAAATAAAAAAAAATACAACAAGATTCAGAAATCTTTTCCAAATATGATGAATATTTCTTTTCTGGGTCAAATAAAGAATTCCAGGATAACACAAACACACATCTGACATGAGTTGGAAAATTACTTTTCTGAAGCAAAATATAAAGTTGAAAAATAGATTCATTAGGAACATAACCAACATTGAATCAACAGTTTCTGTTTACTGGAGGATAGCATGAATGCCAACAGGAGATGTCAATCATGGAACAGTGCCAGGTGCACCAGCTGAAAATATGGCTCAGCCCCCTTGCCACAGAGTTAGAATCTAGGAATACTATGTTATGACCCATAACACATTTCCAGCTATTGTACTTTCTCCAAAAATTTTATACTCTATCCTAAAGTAGGCAATGAACTAGAATTCAGCATATGCAATGCAACAAACCATCCCTGGGGAAACACAGCATCTCAGGGTACCCCTTCCCTACACAGAAAACTCAGTTGTAAATGCTATGCTTCCTTTCCCCATACACTGGTCTTATCTTGCAGCATAGGGCCAGCAAGAAGAAATGAAAAGCTGCTTTTCTGTGGGATCAGAGCACAAGCTGAAACTGCATGATTCACATAATCCTCTATAGGATATATAATTTAAAGTATTAAGAATTTATCAGCACCAAGCTAGTTAAAGGAAAATAATCATTTGTATTTTCACTACTAAAATATATAAATAATAATTTTTAAATCAAAATAGTTTTAAGAGATGTCACATAATGCCAGAAAATATTTAGCTGCGCTTCCAAAAGTTTTGCAACTTTATCCACAATTTTTAGAAACTATTTACTGTGATCCATGTACTAGAAAGGACTCAATCACATAAAGCATCCAACTAATAAATCAATTGACATTTCATAATTAGTAAACCACCATTATAATTATTATCATAATTAAAAGTCTGACAAAAAAAATGAAAATTGGATATTTTTTATAACTACGAACAAAGGCAACATTCATTTTTAGTCAAAGACTGAGATTTTGGTTCTTGTGTTCACCTCATCTTGAAAAGTTACAAGCACATTTAAACCCATGAAACATAAAAGTAATCAGATGACCCAAACATTGAATAAGGAGAAATCCTTCCCTTTAAAAGCAAAAACACAAAAATGCTCACATTAAGGCTTAAAAGTAGTTTTTAAAACTATAAATCAAGAACAAAGAAGCCAGCATACTAATGCAATATAGATGTAAAGTTCAATTTGTTTTTCACAGAATAGTATTTAGACATGACATTTACTTTTCTGTCTTTTAATCCAGCCTAACAAACAAAAAGATATTTATCCTACAAGCCACTTTTCAAGTTATCTATAGGGCTGTAAGATGCATTTCTGCCCACTACATTTGCAGAGTGAAGAGCAGTAAATGTTTTAGCCCTGCATGGGCACATTGCATCTCTATACTGTATTTAGCACAGGCACACTTCTAAAAGAAAAAAAAACAAAGCCCTATATATTGCTCAAGAGATTGATACATCTTTCACATGCTCCTGCTTCAGTAATGTCAACAAAGACAAACTAGCAGAACTAATGACATTTACTATCATTGAATTAATGGGCTCATGAGGAAGGGGATGAATGGTGCATGGCTGTACTTGTTTTACAGCTCTTGTAAATGCTAATCTACCTACCAGCTTGGATACCACTGAAATATCAGATATTATGCCCCATCCCTCAAAGCGTTAAAGGCAAAGCTCATTGAGGTTTTGAGCAGTCTGGTCCAGTGGAAGGTGTTCCTGCCTATGGCAGGAGGGTTGGAAATACATGATTGTAAAGGTCACTTCCAACCCAAACCATTCTATGATTCTATGAATATTAAACCAGAGTCTTGGCCAGCAGTTGTTACAATGCTGAAAGTAGACTCAATTCCTTTTACTTCCAGTGGAGCAAGGAATAAAGGCTGAGATCATGTTTTGCTATCAAATGGAAGTTTTAGAAGAGAAATGAAGGGGCCAATTCAGCCCTTTTGAAAATCTACACAACTACAAGATAAGTCAGGCCTGTGATGTAATTGAGGCAACTAGTATCATAATTTGGGGCAAACATATTCGGTATTATTTTGGAATTACAAGATCACATCCATCCAGCTAAAGGACCAGCAGCAATGATTCTCATTTCCAAAAGATCAACACTTAATTGCTAAAAATATATATACATTTTTTTAATTAAGTAAAATTATTTCTGAAATCATATCCCTTTTGGTTTCCTCTTGGCCCAGCTTTCAGTACTGGAAACTGCTGAGTCCATCTATCTCTGTCAAATAGACTTATTAGCTGGGAAGACAAACTACTTAAAGCTGGAACAAGACGCTTCTGCCTGAACAGTTTCCCTCTGCACTGAAAAACCGCTCCATTTTCCCTCCCTTCAGGCTAAAGGAGACCCTCAATCAATGCGTAAAACTCTGTTTTAGAACAAGAGGAAACCTGCAAACTACACCAGCACAAACCAGGCAAGTACAGTCCAGCTCCTGCTGCCTGAATCGCAACAGCTCTCCCAGCCTTGATTCAGCTCTCCTCTCATCAAGCCAGAAAGAACATGTGTTATTCTCTGCTGGAAAGCCATTTGACGGTTATTAGCATTTAATCCAGCTGGTTTATGCTAACAACTAAAACCTTTTGAAAAATTCATTGCATACAGTGTTTGCCATCCAGCCTCCCAATTCCTTTTTCAATACATAAAAACAGTATGAAGAAACATTAAGAGAAAGGTATCATCACCAAAGGGACACAGAGGGGCATGTAACACAGTCATGAAACATAAGCAGAATCAGGCTCATTTTCTAGTATGACTAATACATAATTTATGATGGTTTGTTGTCAGCTGTGAGTTCTTACCTGAACACATTTTGTTTCAAAGGAAAAGCATGAACTCAGCTGTCGTTAGGTGTTCCTTATCTTTGTCTTCATGCTAACTGCAAATAACCTCTCAGATTCACCTCTTTTTTGCAGGATAGAATGCAAATAATTTCTTCTCTGTAATGACTTGTTTGACAAGATTGCAATTCCCTCTATGGACAGTCTCAAAGCTCTGGAAGAGGAGTATTTTCTGTTGATTTTCATTTTGGGGAATGTGGTGGGGTTTGTTCAGGCTTCTTTTTGTTTGGATTATTTTTTTTATTATTATTATTTTTGCCTTTTTCCCCACTGCAGGCTCTTTGTACATGCTTGGATATCTAATAGCAAGAAAACATAGAATCTTAAGTATTATGAAAACTAGTAAAATCTTTCAGGCACAAAAAGAACAACCGAAAGGGAAAGAGCAGACCTCTGCTATATAATTTAAGGAAAAGCTACAAATTCAAATAAATTCATGCTTTAACTTACACTGCTTAATGTGCAAAGATATCCAGGGTTTCAGCGCTGCCAGAATCCCAGTCCAGCAAAGTACTTATGGACGTTCATAGGAACCAAAATGAAAAAGCTCACATGTTTAAAACTTGACACTTGCTTAAGTGCTTTGCTACGTTAGGGCCAGCAACCTCTGTGCTTCTCAGCTAAGCTACTTTTGAATCTTCACTGAAATTAGCTACACTGTCCTTTGGTGTTTGCCTTTAACTTCTCCAAGCACCCCATGGTTCGAGCACGGGCCTCCTGGGGCTTGCCTCAGCACAGCTGCTGTTTCTCCATTAAAATGCAAAAATAAAAGTGGTTTCTAAGCCTTTAACATGGCTCTTCAAGAAATTAAAAGAGAAACCTGGTACAGAAATTTTTAGAAAGACCAGTACTGAAAAAAAACATGCTCCCCATGCAATTACTTAGACTCAAAACATTGTTTTTAATGTGTCACAGGGAATGCCTATCTTAAGGGCTATTTGGAAGCAGCTGCCCCAATAGTTCATTTGGAAGCAACACATTCTTCTGGACCAACATCGGTTTCTGGTTAGAACACCAGTCTGATTCTGTCCCTGTGTCCCACACAGTCCAGTGAGTCACACCCTGATTCAGCAAAACGCATGTCTAGCCAGGAAGATATAGAGCATATGCTTAAGGCAAATTTATTTCATTAAGATATGAGCATGTTCTTTGTTAAATAAAGCAAGTTTCTTTTTTGTTGTACTAGAGACTTACATTATGTTTTACCCAAAGGAAAATTTAAAACAGCAGAGGGCTATTCTCCCCTTTTACTTGGCTTTTTGTCCTGACTTTAGTCTGTAAGCTTTACCAAAATGAAACTTCCTTGGGTTTTCCCCTCATATTTAGCACAGTCAGGTGGTTTTCAGTACAGGTTTCTCAGTGGTGTTACATGGTCCACTGAGTGTATACATTAGGTTCCTTTCTAATGTTTAGGTTTGAAATATGTTCTTAAAGACATTAATGCTTGGGCTTGGGGGTTTGTTTGTTGTACAGCATCTGAAAGTTTTGGTTTTCCCTTCAAGCTTCAAGAAGGGAATTACTGCAGTATATTATCTAGCAAGGTGCTCTTGCTGAGCTGATACAGAAATGTGCCTCCCCTAAGTTGCCTCAGCACAGCTATGCTTTTGACCTGATGGCACTTGGACAGAAGCTGTGTCCTCCAATCACTCTATATTGGGAATAATAACATTTGTCTCATCATTTCTTGCTTTATACTAGTCTTTCATCTTCCAGTGGCCTCAACAAATCTAGTGTCTAGTTGCCAGATTTGACAGATATGCAGGACACTCAGAAAGCTGTATTTTCTGGACTGGATGGTAACTCATCAAGTTCAAAAATTTAATAGCTCTGAAAAAAAAAAATTCAGTCTATTTTATCCTCCATTGTGTGAACATAACTCTCAGTTAAAGACCATTAGGGTAAATTGAATAACTCTAAAATGGAAAAATTTGGCCTATACATTTTTTTAGACAAATTAAGTATACACATATTATAGTTGGCAACCTATTTAAAGTGATAAAATATGAGACACAGCAATATGCTGTACAGACTTCCACAGACTTTCACGCTAGAAACAAAATGTGTAGTAAGCAAGTCTTTAGATCTACACTGAAATGAAGAAACAGTGCCAGAAGTTGTAGGCAAATGATGGTCTTGCAAGGATAATATAGATTCAGGCAGGGAAAAATTGCACAGGAGTGGAGAGGATATTGTGAACAAGTTGAACACAGGACTATGATACCACAACTCAAACTCAGATAAAAATTAGTTGTTTAGAAAAAAGGAAAAAGGGATGGCAAACTAAGTCTGCTTTCGGTTATATGCAAGTTTGCCTCATTCTTTGCCAATACCCAAGTAAGTCTCTTCACATACTCTCATTTTTGGTAACAAGGGATGATGCAAGGGCTACATGACTGTGAGAAGGACAATGTTTTAACACATGAAGCATCAGCACACTGGAGATGCCATAGCATGGTGGCTGACAAGCATCTGCCTTCTCATCATTCAGCCTCTCATCCCCTGAAATACTGTCCTATACATAAATTATTTCCACAAATAGGTATTTTGAACAGCAAAACCCCAAATTTGCACTGTCAGTGGAAAGCCAGGTTACTAGGAAAACAACATAGAAATATATAAAATAGTCTCCCTCAGTTTAAACAAAACAAAACAAAAAAAAAAGCTAAATGGGTTAGCAATTAGAATAAGTCTTCCTGAATACACAAGCATGTCTCTGACATCAGCTGACTGAGAGACACCATCAGAAATTCCCAGGTTCTAGTGCCAAACAAATGTATTAACCTTTACCTTGTAACAAAAATCCCAAATCCACAGAGGACAGGTTTCCAAGTATAAAGTAGGAACTCATTGTGCACAGAACTTCTGATGAACTTCCACCAATTTAGGACCCCCAACACTCAGTAAGACCAACAATATATGAAATATCCCAATACTGTTGGTCATGTGCCATGTTATCAGTAAGGCTGGAAACACAAGTGTAGCTCTACCATACACACAGCAACTCCAGTACTTTGGAAGTGACGTCAGTGCATCAGATACAGTAACAGTGCTTAAAATTCAGTAGTCCAAAACTTCCTGGGAGCTTCAGACTTAGTGCAAGTGCACAGAACAGCACGAGTACATGCATGTGGCCATGAAATATCAGATTGACATATATTATTCCCATTTAACTACCCAACAAGAAATGTCATCTTTCATATATTACTAGAAAGCACAGATCTTCAAATGAGGGACAACATTTCCACTGTAGCAACCAGCTCTGCAATGCTCAAAGAGGACTTTGTCCCACGCTCACATCCCAAAGGAGCGATAAGGGCTTTCCAGAATAAATACAGTGGTCCACTATTGTGAACTTTATTTATCAAGTGAACCTACTGAGTTCTTGTCAGCACAAGCACTTTTGTTCATCAAAAAAGATTTGTCAGGCCAGACAACATTATTTTGACACTGCAATATACCTATATTGATCAACACTGTATTATGACTGATTCCTGACAATACTGAAGTCCCTTGAAATTCAGCCAACTGCATAGCATTCAAACAATTGAACTGAAGTCCTTTTGTAAGATGCATCACCTTTGTTTTTTCAGAAGAATATTTTATTGTGGAGCATAAACATATCAAAAGTTCTCTCACTGATTGTTTATATTTTAATGTATTTGTGTAGAGGTTTTGATCCATTTTCACGGTATTTGAGGTCTATTGTAAAATAGTACTCATATTCTGAGGAGGGACTGCACACAACTACCATTCAGTCAGAGCCACAGCAAGCTTCTCTTTGTTCTTGGTAGAAGAATGGGCAAAGCTACTTTTTTGACTAGATAAAGATAATTCCCCCTTCTGCTTAGCAGACTTCATAAACAGAGAACAGGAGGCAGAGAAGGTCTTTGTTCATTCCATGCACACTCTGTGCTTGTACAGAAAGGCAGTAACTGATTTTATTAGTAACTGCCTTGGAAGCTGCTGGTCTTCCTGGTACCACACTCCCCTTCTCAGAGGAGATTACTGTAAAATTGATACACCAGACACTTTTGTGCTGTGCATCAAGCATAAGACCTTCCAGGTGGCTCTATGAGAGCTTTTAAGTATCCAAGAGATTAAAGAGATTAGACATATCTACAGAACTTGTTTCACAAATAGTTGAATTTCTACTACAGAACCTTTTCATCATTTTATCAACAAATTTAGCTATTAACTTGCCATGCACAAAATTTTATAAACATATTAAGAAACCACTTCAAGTTTAACTGAATTCACATGAACATATTTACCATTAACTGCATAAACGCATTTAGAGAGCAATTAATTTTATCTTTCCCACCATTCAAGGCAACACTAAAGCCATTTTAAAATATGTTTGATATTATGTCTGGTCTTTTCTCATTAGTACTACAGGCACGCAGAGCACTAACGCACTATTTAAAACACTACTCACGCAAGACAAGTCAGCTTGGACAAGTCCTACATGGGTGGCTGCCTCATTGGATTTGTCACAGCAGAAGCCATGTAAAATGCTGTGTGTGGTCTTTGGGAGAGGTGGTTTTTGGTACCTGTGGTGCTGCTGTGGAAAGGGGTTGTAGCTCCTCCCCCCTCACCAGGTGAGACACAAACATGAGCAGAGCCACAGAATACACTAGGACAAACATAAATATATCATGAACACATTAGACATGGGAAAGCAGGTTGAACCCAAGACAGGCATGTCCTGAACTCCGAAGGACTTTGAGGAGGAGGCAAGACTTTCTATATTAGATGGACTGCCAAACAATGGTTACAGCGAGGTTTCAGGATTTTATTTCCCTGATGCTTTTAGTCAATTCTTCCCCAAATCAACTCTACAGTTCAACAATAAGCATAGATGATTCCACCCTATATGAGGAGTAAAGCAAGTGTTTACCAGCTGTTCTGAAGCCATGAAAGGCTCAGTCATGAGGAACAAAAAAGAGAAAACTGAAGTTCTTGACCATCCCAGTACATCAAGCTATCAATTGTTTGAGCATGGTCATTATTACATCTCTGTTGACATTAAAAATAAAGATCAGAACAAAAACCAATGGTCACCTTGTACTACAGCTGTTTAACAACCTATTAATCAACATCCCTGTGCAAAGTTCAACTCTTATTAGAAAACAATTATCTCAACAAATTAGCCCTGCAAGATTAGAGGGCAGTGAGACACAAAAGGCTGTGCCACAGTTGTTCCACACAGGTTTTGGGAAAAACAAACCAAACCAAACCAAAACAAACTGATGTAACTTTTGAACTTCCCCAGTTAATTCAGCAGCAAGAGGCACAAGAATTTATACACTTCTTGCATAAGGTTGTTAAAATTGCAGCTATATTTTTTAGCAGATCTTACACATCCAAATCTATCTGTAAATGCCCCTCAGTCTCCACAACACTGGGTTCCACATCAGGAACCCAGAGTATCAGAGATCAGACAATGACAAAACCCTCATCTTCCCACTTGCCATGTGTCATATACAAATTGCATACTTCCTGAAAAAATAAATAGCAAACCCCTGAAAAAAGCTAAGATAGGGATTTATTCTTGCTTTGCTTTTAGGTACCACATATTTGAGTTTGAACTCTACAAATTCCAGGAAGCCAAAGAGCAAATCAGAACAAAAATACCAACACAGCACGATTTTCCCAGGTTTGGCACTGCCAATCTGCTGGTATAGCAGTTCCCACAGGAAGTGGTCTCCTTGCACAACATTTTTAATCTCAGTGTCTGAGACTATTGCCTACTTAGAAAAATATATTGGTCCTTCTTAACTCCTGGGCCCCATTCTCATGTATGGCTATGACTAAATAAGACTTGGGTATTCACTAAATTTTATTTGCTACAATTTACCTCATATTTATCTTCCTACACATAGGTAGGAAACACAAATGAATAGCTGATCGGAAGTCTTACTAGGAAAGGTATTGCAGTATGTCTAATTAACAAAATTGTGTCTTCAGACACTTATGAAAAGTTGGTTTCATAAGAACAGCTATCACAGAAACCCCAAATATACATTTCCCTACACTCTCCACACCACTGTCTGATGTGCCACAGCCATTTCCTCTTTCTGAAGATGCACATAATTGTGGTATCTTAGATAATGTAGTAAGCACGGAGAGATGGTAAATTTTGAAATGGAAAAATGATAGTTTGCACAGTAATTGCAAGCTATCAGAAATGCCAGAGTTACTTAACCACAAGACAGAACAAAGGCTGGCCCCAGCTCGAGGCCATTTAAGCTCCACCACAATCAAAATAAAAATAAAAAGCCTTTGTCACAAATGTACTTTTTCATTTTTACTGGAAATCATAAAGCAGCTCAGCCTCAGTGAATCAGAGACTGAGACAGCCAAACTACAGCTCTCCGCTCTGTGAAGACTCTGGTCTGTGCCTTTGTGCTCCCTCTGGACAGCTGGCACTTTGAGGAGAGAAAAGGAAAAAATAGAGAGGGGAAAAAGAGAAAAAAAAGGAACCAGCACCAACTGAAAATTTTCTTTCCCAAAGTAGCAGCGACAGCTGGGTCAAAGGGAGGCAGGCATTGCTTTACAGGGACCTGGAGCCATTACAGAGTTTGTCTGGCATTTAAGATATGATCTCATCTCCACTGATGGGCACTGTGTTTATGAAATCAAATCCATAACAAGTAATGAATAGACTGATTTGGCACACAGAGTACACTTAATTATTTCTCAAAAATCTAGAGTTATAATTACTTATATTTAGTATATATAATAACTAATAAAACACTTCAGTTGGTACAACCTGAAGGCTTAAAGAATACTTACACAGCACTCTGATGGGTCACCTCCTTCCTTCCCACAGCATTATTCCCTCTTTAGCAGTATAATTCCCTCTTCCACATCCCCATCTCATTTTCTTCAAAACAATTACCCCTGTGCCCATTCCTTTAATGAATTTTGGAGCTGTCTCGACTGGGAATAGGGAGAGAAAAAATAAAGTGTTTTAAATTGAAAAAAAGCTCTAGACAACTTGAATACATTTTTAACAAAGGAAATTTGAGGCAGTGTGAAAAACTCTTTGCATATTACTGGTTTTATAAGAACTGTTATCCCCTGGTTAGTTCTCTGGTCTCATTAAAGAAAAATGAGTTCTACCTCCTTACTCTTTTGCACCCCTTCTTTCTGACACAGGGTATTTGCTTTCGAAAGGAACTGGGAATTTTGAGCCTTTTCTGTACCTGGTGTTCTAGCTGTTACAGAGGCCTTTCGTTAGGAGATTATATAAATGGTACCTAAAGCAATAATGATGCAAAACAATATTCTAGGGGAAGAATTTACTCATGTGATAAGAATTGCCTTATTTTCCATAGAAATAGGTCTGATTAATGTTTCTATTTTCAAAGCCCATTAAACTGTAGTCTGCCTTTGGCAAACAGTTACAGAGATTCACAGTGCTAAACAATGTTTCTTGTTTATGATAAGTTTTATTTACTATAATTTTATGACATAGCTTCTTGTGCTCAGGATTTGACAATGTCAAAATTTTGCTGAAAATAGAAATAAACAACATGATTGAGCTGAATAATTCCATCTTCCTAGCTGTGTCCAAAAAAGTGCAATATTTTAGAGATAAGCTGAAATTACCTCATACAGCATGGCATTCATTAACTGAAAGAGCTCCCAATCAGGATCATAAAGGCAGAAACTATAAAGGAGAATTCAAAGTACAGGGACCCTGATTAACCCCAAACTCTTCTTCCATCAGTCCTTTAGGCACAATTGCCAGCCTTATGGTGGTAACAGCTCCAAACTCTACCACCAGGTGTTTCTGAAATAACTTCACTCTAGGAAAACGCATGTTTTATGAGCACCTTGTTTAGATGGCATTTTTATCCATGGAAACCCCCAAGAAACTAATAGAAGAAACAGAATGTTCTCTAATTGAACAATATTATCTACATCATGTCTGTCACAAGGTAATTTTTGAGCATGAAGGGGTTTTTGATGAGAGATGAAATAACAGAGCACTTGCCCATGACCTCTAGCGCTGCTCTTGAACCCTACAGGGTGAGTACCTGTCATTTCCCTTACAAACTATGATTGAAAATAGACCAAAATAGTGTTTACATTTTGCAGTTTATTAATAGGATTGCTTTTAGAGCATGATTTATAGAGTACGAAATCCTGTTTCTTCCACCTCTAGAACACAGCTCTTGGTTTTCTTTGTCTTAAAATAATCTCCCAAAGACAACTAAACTAAGCTACTTTGTAAATAAACTAAACTCTTCTCTTTTGTTTATTAGCACAGTAACAAAGTATATAATCCTTAGCATCTAGAAAGCATCCTTCCACCTTTGGCTTTGGTTTGGACAAGGAGCTGTGCTGTAACGAGGGCCTCTAGTGTGACAACCAGCGTATTTCTGTAAATCTTCATTGAACCTCATCTGAATTGTTATCATGCTCAGGTCAGCATTAAGATAGAGATGGTGGGTCAGTTTCCACCCTTCATCATGGAGGGAGTACAGGGGATCCAGAAACATTAGAAATTTACATTATCAAATTGAGAAAAGTGACATCTCAGTCCTCCCTATTTCACATATTTGTCCTATTTTTTTTATTAAAAACATGATGTAGCAGTGGCACATTTACAACTACAACCAAACTGGTTTACCATTTTTATACTTCATTGTAAACAAGCAACACTAACAGGTTGGCAAAGAGCTTCATAGCAGTCCTGGCCATTTCCAATATACTATCTTTCTGCTTTCACATTTGTCAAAACAATCACTGTGATGCTCAGACCAAAACAAAGACTATTTTTGTCACCTTGCCACCTTTAAACACCAAAGCACTTACCAGTGCTACAGCTCACTGTTACAACATTTTGGACCTGTCTGTAGTACCAAGACCCATTTCATTGTTGGCCTCACTGGAACATGTGTTTGGTCCTGCAGTACATTATAAAAATCCAAACTTTTGCTAGAGCTGAACAGATCCAACATTAGAAAATCTTCCTGTACAGAGCTATTCTGAAGGTCTCAGTGGGAATTCATACATTTTCTGGATTGCTAGATAGCTGGGGCTTGGAGGCATTTCAGAGACAGAAAGGGAAAGTAGATTTGAGGGAGCTTAGAGAAAGGAAGTGGAGGAAAGTACAGATTTGTACATTTAGGAGAATACTAACTCCAAAGTGCTTACTAAGGAAGGTACAGTATCTGCTGTCTGACTGAAACAAACTTTTTTAGGGCTTGAATGTATTAATTCCAACACACACTTAGAAACACATTTTATACTCATAGTATGAGCCAAGCTCCTGGCTTTGTCGGTTGGGCTTTTTCTTTGTTCAGTTTGGTTTGTTGGTTGCTTTTCGTTTGTTTTTGTCAGGGGGTGTAGGGGTGTGTGGAGGAGCTTTCTGGTTGTTTTTTTGTTGTTTTGTTGGGGTTTTTTTAAGCTCCATTCCATCTTTCCACTCCTCCACCCCAAAAAAAGGCAAACATGTTAAAAAGCCTGTGCCTATCCCTGGCTATAAAACATCAGTTGTATCTTGTAAGTACAAATGTAGGCTTGCACATGTAGTACACAATCACAAATACCAACAGCTTGACTTTCAAAGTCAAGCATATTCAGGAGGTTCAAAATTGTCTTGCCAAGTTCTACATCTCACAGCCAGGTAACTGCTGCACCATTTGTAGAGAACCCCAGAGTAAGAATGAAAGCTTACAGGACACTTTACCAAACAATGTGTTTAAGATTTATCCAAGTTTCAGAGACATCGTTAATTTCAAAATGATACCTTGGATTAAAAAACAGTGATTTGTGTTACTTTGTCAAATCACCTGATGTTGACTCTCCAGCCAGTTGGGATTTCATTTTGTTTTGTTTTCTCATGGGAACTACTACCAGCAGTCCTACTTCTTTGTACAGGTGTTGCCTCTGCAGCAGGGTACTCAGGACCATCATATTTAGTGGTTGGGTGCCTAGCAACATCTACTTTCTGAGGAAAACAGCTAGACAAGGGAAACACAATCTTAGAGTCACTAAGCCAGTTAATCCTTAACACACAGAAGAGAGAAAGGTAATTCTCTGGCCAGAAAAGCTTTCTCACAACTGACTATAGAAAGCCCAATTTGAATGATGAGAGTAAGGTAGTGTTCCGGCCAAGAAAGTTGCAAATATTTTAAATTAGACAATTTGAGGATGTTGATGTTTTATATCTGATCCTTCAGGGTATTTTTGTAATGCCTTAAACCCAGATCTAGATTATTAACTACTAAGGAGACCTATATTTTTACTAATTCATATATGGAGACTATAAGTAGTAAAATCTCTGTGTCAAGGACAATATTCTGCAATAGCCTCACTGTATGCAAAATGTGATATATCATGCTATACGGGCTTCTTGCTCTAGGACAGATACTGTCACAGGAAGCTCTAACTAATACAAAGTTAAGTGAAAAGTTTGAGTTCATAAATCACAATTTGTTTAAACTTTAGCAAGTGCTCAGTTGCCCAGCTCCAGTACTCCTGGAGAAAAACTGAATAAACCCCTGCAAAGCTGCAGACAGGTGCCTTCTACCAACACAAGGAAACATTGCATTTGCCTAACTAGTGGCTGTGTTCACATCCACAAGGAGTTTTAACTATCCTTTGAATTGTGTTGCTTATTTCACTAATAAAACAGCAAGGAATTACACCAATTACTTGCCCTCATTCCCACTTAACCATAAAAGAATCATCTTTGTTACTCTAGGTTTATTTTCAAATAATGAATGCTGAAACATGTCAATTGCTTATGCATTTTACAGACTGGTTATCCATTGGTGTTGTTTTGGTGTATGTTTGTTCAGTTATACACTTAAATATACACTTTTATTTACATGAATTCAACTCTAGGTCTCTTGAAAGTAAAGCTATCCCTTTTTCTTTTTTTTTATATACCAATTTTGGGTCATCATCCAGCTGTGCTTTCCACCTGGGCAGTGGCTTGAACAGACAATTACTCTGTGGGCTCCAGTTCCACTTAAAAAACCACAAACTTGAGCCATTGTTGAGAAAGTCAATTACTCAAAGCTGTGCAGCGTAATGGCCACAGAGTACTGTGCTTAGGGTGAGGTTTTAACCATGGCAAATTCACCCAGCCATGCAAGCAAATTTCAGCCTTAAAAACACATCTATCAGATACATCCAAGAGGAACTTCAGCACAGAATCTAGAGAATCTAGAGAACTGAACCAACAAAATCAGAAGCATTTCTTTGATGATAAGGGATGCTGACTGCAGAGCAAGGCCAAGCACAGGTCTCTGGATTTGAAGTTTTCAGGCCTTTCCTGACACATTGAGAGATACACCTGTAGAAGACAGAAATGTATCTGTCATACATACACAGTTTCAAAGCTCAGTCTGACTGAGCTTTGAACAGTATACTGGGGATACAACTAGATATAAATATCTCAAAAGCATTCTCATAGATACCTCTTTCAGTTATTGCAAACACTTAGTTTAGAGCTCATGTTAGAGTGCTAACAAAGAAAGATTTTGGCCCTGAATCTCCAGCCTATGCAGATCTCAAGACAAACTGAATGTCCAGAAAAACAAGAGACAAGCTCCCCTCCCCACTTCCACAGCCAGCGAGGCGAAAAGCTGATCTCTAGGATAAAGCTAAAGTAGCCTCCCATAACATGCCCTTAGCAGCTTGCTGTCCCTTAGCCTCCTCTGGCAAAGGCTCCTGCAATAGACCAGTGATTCAGAAGTTTGCAGAGCTCATAGAGGACTGCCCATAGGGAAGAGAGAGCCCACAGGGTATTTCTGCACTGCTGTGGAGATAACTCCAAACAATACTGAGCAAGAAACATCTCAGCTGCCCTGACAGCTGAGCGCACAGCCCTCAAAAACATCACCAAGGAGTCCTCCTCACTTTACATGAAAGGAGGATCTAGTTTCATACAGTTTTACTACAGAGCCAAAGGGTGATGGTGTATCACCATCATCATCATGTAGCTCCACATGTAGGCTTGGTTCCAGCTTAAAAAAAAAAAAAACCAAAACAAAACCAAACGTCACTGCCGAGTGAAATCCACAGAAGCAACCATACTTACACAACCTCCAGGTTCAAGGAAAAAAAAACATGGCTATCCTCACACATACTGACGCTGCCACTTTCTTTTTCTAGCTCAAATTGCTCTTCACCATGGTGGTTGGTCAGTGACATACACTGATTTCATGTCTGTCAAACATCATTGGAAAACAGCACTCCATAAGCTGGTGAAGTCAAAGCCCAAACACCAGCTTCTGTGTGAAAAGCACAAAAAAAATTAATACTCCCATCAGCACACACCCTCAGGTACTTTCCAAGCTTATTAGTGTAAATCTAACCCACCTGTGCAAGCTGGTAGAGAAGCACAGGCTGCACTCGTCAACACAAAACAGCACTGGAAGGGGAACAAATAAGTAAACACAACAGAAGCCACGACAAAGAAAAGCCGTTCTGTTTGTAATCAAGTAAATGGCAGAAGTCCCAACAAAAAGCAATGTTGTACCCTACATCAGCAGTGAAGAGCTCAGTGCGATAATCTTACTTTGCCAGCACCTTCTCTGAAGCTTGCTAAAGAAGTTCCAAGTGTATTCCTTACACAGCATATTCCTTATCTTCTTACTGGAAACAAAAGAAAATTCACTGCCACCAGACCCTGTGCTATAACACTGATCATGTTTCAGTACAACTGATAAATAAAGAAAAGTCTTACATAACCGTCTTCATTCAAGACACTTAAATCTGCAGCTTCAAATCCACTTTACGTACTTCCAGTCACATAAAAGTAAAACACTTTCCCCTAGAAGAAAACTAAGGATAGTAGAAAAGGCCATGTATTCTACTGGTCCATTTAACAAATGAAACACTTTCTGTTTGGTGTAAAGTGAGAGCCAGCTCATTAGAGCTGACAGTGATCCTCCCAAGAGGATTTCAGTGAGCGAGTCTCACAGGTGAAGGTCAAAGCAGCAAAGGAATTAAATGAAGAGAGGAAGGAAGCAGCTTCCTCTTAAGGGCAGAAATCAGCTAGCAAAAAAAAAGCTGTTCCTAATGCGTCCCTCATGGGTTGGAAATGCTCTGTTCTAGGGAAATGCTTTCAAGACACTTTTAGAATTTAAGTTTTTATACCTGACCACCAGCTCCCTGTACTGCAGGTACAGCCCCAGTGCAGCTCCTTCCTGCAGCTAAGACTCCATGAATGCAGTTTGTGCCATGTCACTGCCTGAGAAGGATAATTAACATGGGATGATCCACTTTTAAGACAGACACAGCAATACTGTCTCAGTGAGTTTTAACTCCCCCACCAGGCACACACAGCTGGCTGCAGAGAGCTGAACAAGTTGTTTGGCTGCCCTAAGCAGACCTTCAACACCACAGAAGAACTGAGAGTTTAGCCAAGAGAGGATCAGTTTTCACAAAGGTTTTTCTAGCACTCCTGCTTTTGCTTTCCTGGGTCCAGTAAGGGCCACAGCCTCCCTGCGGCGCTCGGACCTTGGCAGTCACTGCCCCACTGCAGGACATGGAGAAGGAAGTTTGCATCCCCAGAAGGGGAGGCACAGAACTGGTAACAGAGGGTGTAGGTCTGGTACATGGCTCTGGAAAGCAAAGGGGATTTGAGCCCTGGCAGTGCAGGAAGTCCTGCCTTAGGTGAGGTTTGTTGTCTGCTTGAGACAAACTCCTAAGGGAAGATGGATCCCATCCTGCCTGAATGGTCTGATCTTTGTTCCTTTTCTGTTTGCTCTGCTGTGAAAATAAAGCAACGCATTTTTACTAACCCTGACTCCAGTGGAAGGAAAGGCAGCATATCTATAGTCCAACTAATGCATATAGTTAAACCGAGGACGTGGGTGCTGGTGCGCCCAACCTGGGCAGCTCAACAGCCTCGCACAGAGAACACAGGATGGCTCTTGGCCAGCTCGCGCTGTGCCCAGCTACAGGACAAGCCAGGTTTGATTTCCAAAATCTGTGGATGCTTTACCAGAGAAAATAGCAAAGTACTTTGGTGTGAGCCATTCCTCAGGTTCCCCCTCAACCAGTGTGTTTGTGACACCTTTCGCACTGTAAGAGAGCAGAAGAGCATCTGAAAGCACTAAACCCAACCTCAGCCAGCACAATCCCGTCTGGAAATCTCTTACTGTGAATATTTCAGCTCCCTTCCAGCACTTGTTTTAACTCCTTCCAATCAAGAACTCAAAAAGTGTCTGAGCAAGCAGCTTCTGGCTGTCAGTGACCCATCACCATCCGGGCATTCTGGATTTTCCTAACAATTCTTGGAGACAGTGAGGTGCGTTTCAGGGAGAGGTCTCTAAATGAATTCTGACCAGAGTGCCAGCATCTGTGGTTGTAATCTCAGTGCTCTCCTGGCACATTTGTATGATATGAAGTCACAATTCTTTTTTCTTCTAAGCTTTCACTTAGTTAAAACAATAAGGGTTTCTCTTGGGCAGAGACAAATTATCAGGGCTCCACTGACTACATTAGGGCTCTATGAGGGTACACAGTCTGGGGATGTGAGCATATGAAAGCAGAATTTCTCTAGAAGAGGCTTTTCACGGGTGTGTGCTAGGTCTGACAAAAAAAAATACTTCTAAGTAACTCTATTTACTGCAATTTTGATGAGTCGGCATTCTGGTATCACAAACTAGCATGTGCAGCTCCATGTGAGAGTGATCAGGACCACAGAAGCCAGACTATTGTCACTTGATCTAACTAGGAATGAAGGTCCAAAAATAAGAATTTCAGAGAACAAGTTTTCAATTTCTGAAATGCATCATGAAGTAATTTTGTCTATTGAACACTGTAGTCACTTTTCAGAGCTAGGACTAGTATACAGAGGGCACTTGACCTTTTTCCTCCTAAACACAAAGAGAAAGAAGTTAAATGGGTTACTGCCTGTTTCTTCTGCAGTCAGGGGGGACATGATGCCCATTTAGGCCACCAGACATGGTACTGATGGCCCTGTGACCCCATGGGAGCACATACAAGAATGTTCCCAACCATTTCTGGCTGTGCCACATGTTTTTCCCATATGATGGGAGAGCTGGGCAGGTTTACTTTCACAAGATGTTCTAAATCTGCTAGATGAATGAGTGACACAGAGCAGGTATATTATTCCCATGACTCAGCAAAATGAAAATCAGAAATCCAACTTTCTGATTCTCAGTCCTCCTTCAAACCACTCTCTGTAGATTTATGTGAGTGGGTTTGCCAGACTATTAGTTTTCTGTTTGGCAGAACCTCTTTCTTACACTAACAAGATCAATACAGGAGTGCCTGATAAAAGGATGTCAAAGGTATTCTCAGAAATATGCACATAGAAAGACAGGATCTGAGAAGTGTGGCTTAGCCATGAAGTTTCACAGATTCCCAGGTCTTTCCATCTGATCTTCTCCAGTTGCAATCAACAGTTTCAATCCTGACACTCTGGATAACCCATCTCCATGGAAAATCCAGAGGAAGACACATATGTAATCAAATACATTCCTTGGCTCCACACAATTTCTATGAAATAGTGAAGAAAGCCCCTTGCATACTATTCATACTTAATATAGAGCACCTACACAAATAATCATGTTGAGGTAGAAAAAATAACTAATGACAACTAATGAACTAATAACTAGCTCTAATCTCTTTCAAAGGTCACAAGCCTGCAAAAATATTTTCAATGCATTTTCAAGTATGAGCCTGTGGATCTCTTTCCTTCTCCTGGTTCCCAGCATAAGGTACTTTCTCTCCTGTGGAGCTTCACTTGCAGTAGAGGACTTCCCAGGACTTTTGACTCTAAGGTCTGTAGATTGAACATCTTTCATGAGATCATCTACCCACTGCTACCTCCCACCCTATTGACCTCTGCAGAGGAAGAGTTGGAGTCCAGAAAACAGGGTGGATAGCAAGGAAACAACTGCAACTAAGCACAACCCACTTGAGAGAGGAAAGGGAGAGTGAAGAGAAGGTGAGAGGGACAGAGGGAGGAAGGCAGGGAAGGTGTGAAAGGAGGCAGGCAAGGAGGAAGGCAGTCAAGGAGGGAGATAAGGAAAACAATATTTAATCCCAGTTTAAGTTTTTCCTTTTGCATTTAACAGACGTTTACTCCATTGGGTCCTCTGTGCAGCTCTCCCAAACCAGTCTAGCTTTCACCTGATGACCTAAGTTACCCATAGCAATCATGAAGAGAGCACAGGTACTCATGTTCTGAATTTGTTTTTAGACAGTACTCTGACACTCTCAGGGACCCCTACAAAGGGCTATCAGGCCCCCTGCACCACAAGGCATTTCCATATGGACCACTGCCACCCATATTACAGCCCATTAAAACCAAATAGTCACCTGAGGAGATGACTGAAGAATGAAGAATGGAGTTAATTGGGCCAGGTACACAGAAGGCAAAAGAAAGTTGGCATGCAGTCACTTGTGCTACTCTAGCTGATTACACTGGTAGTAAACCTTGCACTGTGAGACCACATTTGCTTTCCAGGCCCAAGACAAATATGTGCTTCCTCCTGTGTTCATTGAGTCAGTATGAAGACTGATACACAACTCCTACAAAACAAAAAAAAAGGGAGCTTTCCATGGCTGTGCCATCCTGTGTGTGCCCCTCCAGCAGTTTACTTCAAGTCCATTTTATTTCCTTTTTCACCACCAGAACCCTGTGCCAAAAATGACGCAGTAAGTATTTGGCATTCAAAAACAAAGAAAACAAAGGTGAATGGGAAAAACCTACATCTGCACAGAATGATGGTTGTAAAGAGAGCAAGAGTCATGTCAGTATCCTTTGGAAAAACAATTTACATTGTTTTACAATTGGTTTACAATTGACTGTCAATAAACGCTAATACTCTTTATTAGATACTGCATATCTTAATTCCATTTCCCTTAACGCTTTATTACACATTTTACCTTGTACAACAGTGATGGAGTTTTAAAGCTACCTCAAAGAGTACAAAGGTGCATAAAAGAAGCAAAGAAATATTTTTATTTCCTCTTTACCAAAGAGAAGGAAAAAAACTAGTGAGGGCAGTAAAGTGTTAAAAACTGTATAATCTATTTTTCAGTCTTCCAAGTATCCTACCTACCTACAGTTATATGGACCTACGAGATCCATGAAGTATTTCATTATTATATCCTGCTGCAGGTGCAGCACAATTTCAACCTCCAACACAGTGTAAAAATTTCTGGGTGAGATTTTCAGCAAACAAACTAAAACCAAACTGTCTAAGGGCTGCAATATGAAACTGCAAAGATTTTTGAAAGTGAATATTATACTTCTATGTCAACCAATTCCAGTAAGACTCATCTTACCATTTACTTGTATGCATAAATCTTTAAAATATGAAAACCTGGATAGGAGGCTTTTTACACAATTTATATTATGAAAACTAAGATAGATCTTATGTTATTCTAGCATCTATCAGCTTTTAAACCATGTGCTTCATTTAGTTAAAGAGAAGAGGGAAAGAAAAAGCAGAGGATGAAAAGGTTTTGATAAAAATGGCCCTATTTCAGGAGGAACCTGGCAAAACTGTATTTACACTGCCAACACACTTCCACACTCCAGCTGGATATAAACCACTTTAAACAAAAAACATAGCTATAACATTACAGCTTTTTTTCAGTCTGTCTGTAGAAACTGCCACATATGCAACTGAGAAAAAAATATCTAATCCAGTAATAGCCTTCCCTTTCCAAGAGGAAATATTTGCATCAGTATATGCAAGTTTTAGAAATACAGAAATAAGTGCCTAAAGGCTGACCTACATTCATTTTCCACAGACTTCAGAGATAGGATCATTCACATAAAAGTGAAGATATGGTTAAAAATAAAGTAACGATACAAAAATACATACTAAGATACAGAAACAGAAGTCTTGAAAAACAGGAAAAAGAGAACTCTGAAAAACTGTTACCACACACACATTCATCTCCCTTTTTTACATTCAAAGCATATGAAAGTTCCAGTCCAAAATGCATTGACAGAAAAAGTTGTTCAACTGCCTAAATATCACATTTAACACACTCACTGCTCTTACAGGATGTTGGTACGGATTCAGTCTCGCAGGCAGCTGAGAAGAATGTGAACAAATAATATCACTGATAACAATTACCATTTGTTCTCATTTTCATTCTGTATATACCAACAAATATGCTTTTTCTGCTTTTTCAACTGAAGCAGCCCATTACCTGCTGTGCTTTCTAAGCTCCCATCCACATTCCCCAGGAAACGGATAACATGCCGTGCAGCAGTGAGGAGAGCTCTCTTGGATGCAAAATAATTCTGAACTTGCTCAAGTAAATTCTCCCTACTGCATTCACAGGCTGAACTATGTGTTAACTGTATTTATTCACCACTGAAAGACTATATGTTACAGTTAGAACCCTGGTGAATACTGAGCATTTAAGTATTCTACTTTTCTTAGCCAAACAAAGGGGTTTTATTCTTTTTCCATAGCTGTACACAAAAGAATAAAGTGCCATTTCAAATCAAACCTCCTGAAGTTACTACTTACCAGCTTGTGATTATATATTCAGTAAGCCAAATGAGCTGAAAAATTTTGCTGCAGAAGACAAAAGTTACAAAAAAGCTGGCAAACTTAACAAAAATGAAGGGAAACTAGCAGAAATCCTCTCTCCATTCATCTACTTAAATGTTCCTGAAGACTGAAAAGGACCTCAAAGAAAGTGCTCTCAGCAAAGACTACATCCTCTTGTCAGTCAAACCCTGCATAGTTTCAGCTAGGCATCCATCCAAAAAGACATGGAATTATTCTATTTTTGTCTCCCAATGCAAGTGGAAACATTTTTACAGATTTGCGGTGAGGATTTCAATTTTTGTAGTGGTCAGCTAGTAGAGGAATGTAATTAAAGACCCTGTTAAATGTAAGGCTGTCCACAAAGGCGGAACTGGATAAATAACAATTCCATTACAATACAGTCTGATATAGAAGCATGATAAAAACTTCCAACAGTGTTAAAAATCCAGATGTGTTTTACTGAAAGAAAGTTGTAATAAAACCTTTTCTGTTTCTTTGACCAGGGTTGCTGTCAGGAGCAGTGGGACAACACCACATTTCAACAGATGTAGGCTTATCTCTTTTAACGAAATAATTCTAGTAAAAAAAAGATTTAATGATATTACGTGGAAAGCTAAATGTTTCTCTTACCACTAATGTTATGTCTGGTATGTTACTGTTTTTATTCAACACAGGTGTTTCCTTATATGTATTTTGCATTTCGCCTATTTCTGACTTCTAAAATAAACCTTCTAAACCTCTGACTTTGCAAAGTACGAGAACACCTTGGAAATTATACATTTCACTTCTGTTGCATTTAACATTTACTCTTACGATACCAGTAAGAATGTACGGCCATTTCCTGAATACATTCTATCTGGAAGCTGACACTGGGACTCATTGGAACTCAAAGTACATCTGCAATGATCCCTTGAGCTCTCCAGGTATGAGACGTTCCTCACAAGGGAAGCTTTTAGGTCAACTCTCCAAAACTCTGTCGTCATCCAGGAGACTGAACTTCTGTTTCTGCTGCATTCTCCTCTCTGCTCCAGCTTTCTCACCCATTATCCCTTCCATGCTTGCTTATTATTCTGGTCCCACCAATGTCCCTATGATGTCCTCCACTGTCCTTTTCCACTATACACTTTTTTGTTCTCTTTGTAGCTCTTTGTAGCTCAGAGTCCCCATCTCCTGGTCCTGCTCACCCAGTGCACACCCTACCCTGCCTTAAGCCTTCTCCAGCCTCTTCTGCCTGTGGGGCTACTTTCCAAACTACTCTTTGAGTGTAGAAAGCTCTCTTCTGAATTAGTCCATGAAGTAAACTGGTCCTGACTGTCATCATCCCTCAGGTCAAAGCCTTCACCCACATGCACTAGCAGACATGAATCAACCCTACCAGTAAGTTGGAGGGTTGTAAGGAGCAAACAGTCTCTTTTTCACCAGAGGAGAAAAGAAGCACTTGCAGCCCCACTGTTCCCTAGTTCTCCATTTTGCTTTTTTTGTGCTGACGTTTCAAGTTTCCTTTCAGTGTGAATGTCCTTAGGGTAGGAAATATCTGTTACTACATTTTGAATTAGTCACCAGTATAGCAGAATCCCATCTTTTTATGCTGCCAGGCAGTATCGCAAAGCAAGCAAGAAATAAGCTGTCTTTAAAGTCTTGTTATATATTGTCTTCTTCCCCAAATCACAACTCTTGCACGATGTAGCTTCAACTGAATAAAGATATTCATTTTAATTTTAGGGAGGAAAAAGCAAGGGAAAAAAAACCTCTGTGTATACAGGTGCACATTGTAGATGAATGCACACACATTACCAGAGAAGACAGCGGGCTATTAAAGCATCAGCAGAACAAGAAACTTGCTTCCCTTTGACACATCTCAGGCACATTACTGTTTGAATTTCCCTAACTAGGAACATAACATACTATCATCCTATCCTTCAATTCTCATGTTTGCTGAGAGTGGACCAAGAAAATGTGAAGGAGAGGAAGACAAGCTGGGGCACAGGAGTAGAGCCAGAAGGGCAAAAAGGAAGCCCTAATGGCCAAGGTGAAGCTCTGTTTAGATTAGATATGGGGAAGCAGGATAAGGCAGGATTATCTTTATTAAACTTGTCAGCCTTTTTGTTGCTGACATAGGACCTACAAGCACTGCCTGGTGCCTACTGATGGACTGTTTCCATTTTTCTTTTCCTAAGATTTGAGTCCAACCTTTAGTTCAATTGTCTGGCACTCTCTCCCATAGTAAAACTGTAGTTGTTTTTACAGCTTGCTGCTTCCCAGGCAGCCTTGCTCACTCAACCTTCTGTGAGCATGCTGGGCACAGTGGCACAGTCCTTGCATCCACCAGAGTTCCATCTGCACCTCCTGCAGTTCCACCTGCACCTGCACCTCCATCTGCACCTGAGAGGATGGCACCTTCCAACCTGGGCAAGCACAGAGTGTTTGCTTTTTCTTGCAGCTGCTCAAATATGGTGCCAGCTCGTTTAAAGGATGAACGGTGTCCACAGGATGAACAAAATACTATGATTTAGGGAATCTGTCATTTACCAAAAGGCTTGTGTATTTATACATTCCATATGAGTAATGAAAGACTCAGGGTGACATAATCTAGAAGCTAAGATTCTCAAACTCTTTCACAACAGTGAATAATCTGCTGGCATTTCCATGCCTTCTCTCTGCAGTAGACAACCCAAAACAGATAGCCAGCACTGATTCAGATTGCTGTTGAACTCCTCTGACAGGACCTAATATTGACTGCATTTCCCAATCTTTTTGATATCCAGAATTTCTGATATTCCAGAATCTAGGAAAATAGTCAAGGCTTTGCACATACACCATTATTAATGTCTAATTAACATCCCATTTCTTGCTGGCTGGCTATCAGCCACTATTACACCAGTATGACACTGACTTTTAAAACGGAGATGCTTTATGGCACCTATTGCTTAACTGTCTTGTTCTAAAATTGCCTGGTCTCCAAAATCCATCCATTTTAAAAAGTTCTTGAGAGGCAAAAAAAGCTCTGGATTAAGATTACTGTTCCATTATTGGTTAGAGTGTTAATTTCTTTCCTGTGATACCAGGCTGCTCATCATTTTTGACAACACATTTAATTGCTGTTGCAACCCTCACAGTTTTTTCATAGGTGCTGTCAAGAATATTTTAATTAAAATAATATCTATACAGAGGTTAATGAAAACTGGGAAAAAATTCCAACAGGAGTTCGTCATCTGTCACTCTTCATTAGCGGGTTCATAAGAAGCCAAATTCCCACAGTCCCTGCGACTCATGGAAACCAAGTAGGAGTAGGAAAACACCTCTGGATGGCTTCCACAGAGCTGTGGCTCCAGCTCATTCACTCTGCCATGCAGATCCAGAGCTCTTTCCACAGAGTAACCCTCAGACAAAGTCGTTGGTATTCAGCTCATTTTTGTTGTTCTTCTCAGAAATACCAATGGCTGTGAGAATATAAAATTTTCCTTGTTATGCCAAATGCTGCTTTGATAGCACCATAGACACAAACTGGGATCACTGTATTTTATGAAAGATAAGACTACTTAGCATCAAGAAATGCACTCCTTTTTATGCATTTTAAAAACAGCTGAATGGTACCATATGTGGGAACCCAATGCTTCCAACAGTAAATGCACTCAGACAGACACACCCACTACAGCTTTTTTTAAAGCAGACTAGTCTCTGCTTTAAATAAACCCTGCACATAATTAGACAGATCGATATCTACTGAACAAGATTTTTCTTCCTTCAGTTAGCAACCCTCACTTAGTACTAAACCGTATCTCTGCAAACTGTTAATCTAGCAAATTACAGGCTTTCAGTCAAACCAGCTCAGTTTGCCTCTGTGTATGGTTAGAGTCCTCAGACTTTGCAGGCTGTTTCAGTAAAGCTTCTTGCAGTAACACTCATGAGTGTATTGCTCACTCATTAGTAATTCTTCCTCCATTTTAAGTATGATTTACTCACTGCTTGTGTGTCTTTCTTTGTGTGTAGGTGACAACAGGCACATCAGTCACATTGTAAAATGCAAAGCAATGCCTTTGGAACCAGTTGGCAATAACTTCAGGCTCCTCTTCTAGCTCAGCTACTTGTTTTTTCTATGGTCTCACTTTCTGTCCTGTGATCAAATCATTACTACCAGTTGTTTTGTATTTGAAAATATGGTCACCTCCCCAGATGACCCCATTCTGTGCTGTGAATTAATGCACACCCCGACCCATTGAGGACAAGCTGCAAAGTCCATATCTATGTAAGAGCAGAGTCCATATCTCTCTTTTCCTGCAGACTTCTATGCTGTATATAATACTTCCTAATCTCAGCTCCTTACCATGTTCCATATTCCACCCATTATGGCTCCCCTGCTTCCTTCTGGAAGACTCCTTAAGCTCATCTCCAGATCTCAGTGACTGGCATTTTCTATAAGAGAGCAGCTAATTCCTTGCCTTTCCCCTTGTAGGAAACCACCTGGAAGCTGATTTTGATAAAACTTGTAGGAGCCTAGTATTTATGAGATGTTGGGGTTTTACAGTCTTTCCTTTATACTATAGCTGTCAGATGTGCCTTAACTCCTACTTCTGAAGTGACCATCCCAGTGTGAGGCTACTAAGCACAGCTGACAAAAACTCATACTCCATTTAGGAAAGCAGAACTTTGAATATCGTGGGATAACACAGTAGAGCCGGTTGAAACCTCTTAGGACTTACTATTGTGTTATATACTGCTCATGTCAAAAACATGCAGTTGTTGAATAAATTCTGATTTAGTACCAAAACAACCCTAGGAAACAAGCTGGAAGAAACCCCTTATGAAGGCAACATTTCTCCTCTTCATCAAGGGGAAACAGAAAACAAAATGGCTACTGCAAATGAGGAAATATCAGTAGGCACAGCCCTTATCAGAGAAATTTTCAATGAAAGTTTGGCCAAATCACCAGTGCACTTTGCATCTGAACACATCGCAGTCCCCTCATCCTTCCTGCACGCATGGGTGTTGTTCTGCTAGTGGGAGCATTTTTTTAATGGGAAATTGTCAACCATAAATCGGCCTTGAATAGGAATAATTAGAGCAAATTTGAAGATTAAAACCATGGGAACAAACTGAAATGTACAACAACTTTTCTGTAGCTGTGATTTTCTGCGAGGGAGGCAGGAGATTTTTGTTCTCTCTAACTTACTCTCCATTGGAGCATTTTCTAGTGAAGGGACAGCATTGTCTCAGGCTCTCAAACTCAGATTTGCTCATGCCTTTTTTGTGACTGTGATGTTGTCTCAAAGCCTTTTCTATTAGCCTTTCCCATTAGCCTTTCCCATTACAAACCTTCTTTAGCTTGTAACAGTTCAGATGCTCTCTGCTGCAAGGATAAAGGAGCTCTTCAGTCCTCACACACTGCCATGATTCTGATTACTGGGAGGATATTTGAAATATAATATTGTGAGGAGAGGTACAATTATGTCTGTATTTGAATTGAGCTATTCTAAGAGGCTTTGCAAAGGCAGACTTCATGGCTGCTATAGGCCCTTGGGGTCAAGAAGTACATTAGGAAATAATCAGGACCTGAAAATGGTTTGGTTGTTTCTTGGATGCTTGGCAAATTCTACCAGCTTCTCTGGAATCTGGAATTAATTGTTCTCATTGTAAGCACTCAGACAGGTCCGTGTGCACTGGCATCAATACCAGTGCTCCTTAGCACTCCTAATAGTACCACCACCATGTGTTTTTTAGTTTTCCTGGCTACCAGATAAAGTTGCATCCTACAACTGCATTTATACACCAAAAAATATCCTTTCTCCTGAACCTGGATTTCTTTTTTTCTTTCTCATTTCATCCATGTCCTGGTTAATTTTCTTCCCAGTACCTGGTACAGTCCTGTGTTTTGGATTTGAGTTGAGAATAACGTTGATAACACACCAATGTTTTAGTTGTTGAAGTTCGGGAGTTGGTGTGTACTTTTCAGCTCCTCACCCCACCCCACAAGCAAGGAGGCCGGGAGCACAAGAAGCCAAGAAGCCCTAAGGAGAAACAGCCAGGAAAGCTGGCCCAAACTGGCCAAAAGGGAGATTCCATAACATGTGGCATCATGCGTAGTATATAAACTGGGGGAAGTTATTTGGTAGCTGCTGATTGCTGCTCGGAAAGTGACTGGGCATCAATCAACATGCAGTGAGTAATTGCATAGTGCATCACTTGTTTTGCATACTCTCATTATTTTCTCTTTATCATTATTCTTATTTCCCTTTCATTTTCCATCATATTAAACTGTCTTTATCTCAATCCACAAATTTTACTTTTTTTCCAGTTCTTTCCCAGACCTCTCTAGGGACGGAGGGAGTAAGAAATGTCTGTGCGGTGTTACCAGCTACTTGCTGTGTTAAATAATAACAATCCAATGAAAATTACATAGTATCCCAAATTCTGATAAGATTAAGGCAGTTTACTTGCTCTTTACAGCTTATAGACAGAACTGGCCTCCCAAAAACTTGGAAGGGAAAAGAAGCAGAATAATCTTCCCTCTTTGAATTTAAGGTTTGAATTTTATCCCTTTCCAGTTTATCCTCCTATTTTACTTTTTCTATATTCTTACAGATGTGTATTCTCAATCCATGCTTAGCCTTGCTTTGTCTTGCCCCCACAGTAAGGGAACTATTGGCAGTGCCTACAGTAAGGCACACAGCAAAGTCCTTGCACAATTGTGGCTTTAACTTGCTATTAATATTCTGACTCAAAAACATGAGCTTCCTTTCTCCTTTGCTGCCTTCTTCATGTGTTTATCCCAGCAACTTAATAATGCAAAATGTGCTGTACAAACAATGGATAAAGCCACTGCTGTTAAAGGAAACCCAGCTTTCCGCTTCTCAGACAGCCTGGCCTAACCTGGCAGCCCTCAGGAGAAGGCCAGCTTTCCTCATGCTCTTCCCACCCATGCAAGCACTGTGGCCAAAATCGAGAAGTTTAACAAGGGTTTTATACAGGATAGCCCATAGTCAGCTTTTCTGAGAAGTTTTCCCATTTTGTCCTGTTCCTGGCCACAGCCAGTGAGAGCTGCTGGGTGCAGAGCTTCTTGGGGATCTGGCCTGTGGAGTAAGCAAACAGGTTTCAACATCTTTTTTGGAAATACCACCAGACAAACTTAAGTGAACATATTCCTCTCAACATAGGTCTCGAGGGAAGAACAGAACCAAATTTGGGCCCCTTGGGACCACAAGCTGCAGGCAGCATCAGGCAAGGACAGGCTCTGAGGAGTGCCAGTAACCTCAAGGGCCATTCATGTGGGATTTCCATGAGCTTCAGTTACAGTACCTAGGGAACACATGATAGTGCTCCCAGAGCAGCCGAGAAATGCTACAAAAATCACATAACCTCTGCCAAGGTCAGTTTAGATGCAGCAATCAAATGTAATGGGTCTCAGTAACCACATCCAATCATACAATGCCAGAGCCACTGGAGTCCTTCCACAAAAAGCAGGTAATCTCCACATTTTAATTTCTTCCATCACAACATAAAATCAAGGCTTTGCCATCCAAAAAAAATACGCTGAATGGCTGGGCGGCTCATACACAGAAACATCTGGACTGAATAGGGAATAACACACAGAAAACAGCCAGCAAGAGTGTCAAAAGTTCAGCAAAGCAGTAACTAAATGTCATCCTGTTTCAGTCCTATTGACAAAGATATCACCAAAAAAACAAGTCAAAAATCACAAGACTGTTGTGCAGAAGTCATGAGTACATAACTTTTTAGAATGAATGGTTTCTCATGGCTCTCCCTCAGTGAAGCTCCCTATAAATTATGATCTCTTACAAGCCAAGCTCAGAGAATCAAATACCAAACCCTGGTACAATAGACAGCTCCAGTCACCAGGCAGACAGAGGAGGCCTGTGAAAGTGGCAAGACATAAATATGTATAATTTCAAGGAAACAATTCCAGAACTTTTCCATCCTCTGCCTAGCAACATGGTCTCACCAAACAGAACTAGCAAATGGGATGTGAGTATCTGTTACAGGAAATGCAAAGACAGCAGTTTTCTGCTTCATAAGGTTGATAATATTGTATGAAACCAAACCTGCATTTTAGGACTAACCATGTATCAGTCTCCTGCAAATTACTGTCAGGAAAAAAAATGACTTTAAGAAGAGTTACATACCCTCAGTAGCCATATACTTACATACTGAATAGCAAAGCAAATAACTTTTTGGCTTCTTATGACATAGTATCAGATTACTTTGCTAAATTTTACTCAAGCATTACAGGCATCCTAATAAGCTTTATTTTCCTTCTAATGAACAAGAAAAACATAATAAATTATAAATTACATTAAAAAAAAACATTCGAGGGTTAAAAAAATTAAATATTCTGTGACACTTGATGGTGAAGTAACATCTGTATCTTATCCTTGGGGAATTTCAAGTATTACAATAGCTCTTAGCAGTAACCATCATCAGAAGGAAACCAAACATCTAAAATAGGAGTTAAATTAATCTACATATTCCTATATAGTTGGATTTTATATTAATACCATGTTAGAAAGCCATTAAGATAGGAAGTCACATGTGGGAAAGCTTGAGTACTCCAGCTTTTCCTTGACTCATTATTGCGCAGTTCAAAATGCTACCCTGACTTACGTGCTTATATTCTATTTTGTCTGCAAGGTTCTGCCTCATTGAGTACATAGTACAGATGACACTCAATGAGCAGTATTCTGCAACTCCTCAGCCCTCATGGCACTACAAGTTTCTCAAACCATGTGGTATCGCCCACTACTTTACTCTTGGATTTTCTAACAGCATTCATCACCACCACTTTAAAGCCCAGCAGAAATCTGAAATGACAGCATCATTCTTCCTACCAGTAGTTTTCAGCCCCGAGTGGATACCAGCAATCAGACTATTATGTGGTGATTTATTTTGGATGTTTCATAGCTTTCACCAAAGTTTGTAACAGGGCTTTTTAGAACAAACTTTCTTTTGGGAAGATGGAAGATTTTGATTTCAAATTAATTCTGTAGAGAGGTTTCTTCCTCCTTCCCCCCATGTAATCTTTCCTCCAGAGCTGTTGATAGAAACACTGATTCAGTCACTACCACTATGAGCAGGCTTCAGCAGAAACTCCTTCTTAGCACCATCCGAAAATAAACCCCCAAATAGTTTTTACTTGAAAGGCAGGTTCAGTTTTATAGACACCATCATAACTTTCTTCACTCCAGCTTCTCTGGCTGAACACCTTCCTTTAACTTCCGCACTCAGTATATTAACACATCACTGATAATTATTAAACCATGTCAGTAAAAGGAAAAACCGTGCCTCAAGACACCTACCTTTTTGATGAGGCTGTGCAGTTCCTCAGCTTCCAAAGACCAGCTCTGAAAATGCTTCATTGGCTAAAATTATGTTACAAGTACGCACTGGTTTTTGGAACTAACTCTGTGTTGATGCATTCTGTATTCCTGTAGTCATCTGTAACATCTCTTAGGAGGCATCGTCAGATTCGAGCCAGCAAGCCTGAAGGTGTGGTTTTCTTTAAGGATGTGTAGAAATCCACTGCTTTTCAGCAAAGCACTTGAATGTGTTTTCAATTTTATGCCCATGGCATTGGAGTATGCACTCAACTGTTGGTATGTTGGTTTTTTTGGAATTAGAGTGGCTCTTTCTAGATGAGCTATGGGCAGCTACCAAACACAGTTGTTCTAGTTCACTTGTACAAGACATTCATGCCTACCTGGGAAAACGTGTCAGGTGTGCTGCACAAGCAGGGCTGTGCCTTGTGCTGCACTCATCTTCCAGGGTTTCACTATAATAACTCTCTCTGCATCATTCAGGACCCAGTAAATAATTTAGTGGGGTTTCATTACTCCACCTGTCCTGTTTTGTTTACTAGAATATCATCCCATGGTTCAGCACCCATCTGGCTTTAGGCATATAACCTGTGTAAAATGTAGCAAAGTTCACAAAGGCTGGAGGGAACCTTTTATGCTGGAGTCCTACAAATTCACAGTACCTTTGATTCTGAGTTTGAAAGAGAGTCAACTGACCTGAGAAGCTCAGCATAAACTAATCTGTATGTAGATCTTGTCTCCTTTACAGACTGTGGCAGGGTTAGGTTTTCTCTCACTGGGTTACTTTGAATTGAAAAACACACTGGAATTTGGGCAACTTTTCCCAAAGATCAGCTCAGGATGCTGTGTTCCTCCTATGTGTTTAGGGTAAGCCCTGGGAACTCTATTCTTAGAATGCAAACAAAGTAAGGGTTTGTCTATACTGCAAAAGTATGCCAGTATCCCTCTCATGGAGGTGTTATACTAGTGGACACACAGATTGTAACACAAAACACAGCAGTATTTCACTATCACAGAAATACTGTATAGGGGGTGAAGAAAAGTTACCAAATATTTTGACAGACCAGCGAGACAAGTGAAAGTCTATATTCTGTAGTTATTACACTCAATAGCAACACTCCTATGCCTTTGAACTTACCTTTGACCTTTTCCACTAAAACATTTATTAGTCGTTCTCTACATAATGGTCAACAATAGGAGCTCCTGCAGAATATAAACTTATTACTAAACTACTCTGGATTAAAAATAGGAAGCATATATTAACGTCTTCATTTAGATCAATAGCAATACAACTAATTGATTTTCCTTTATACCATCAGCAAAACTGATAAAAATCCAGAAAGATATTTCTGGTTTTTGGTCACTTCTCTTCAGGAAGAGGACAAAATCAGACTGAATGTCAGTAGCAAGTGCCACTTTACACGAAAAGGACAAAGTTAGAACTCTGACTCACTCACACCTCTTGATAACCTAGTTATACCAGAGACTTTCTGTGTCTCCTATGCCCTCTAGCTTCTAGAAGATGTATTTACCAACCACTCTCGAGCACATTTATACAGTTTTCATTTCTATGCAGTCACTAAAAACTTACTCAACAGAAAGTTAAATGCCTTCCCCTTTCTTCTTCCCAGATATGATTATTAGCTGAGACTGAAACAAAAACATGACAACGTTAGTCTAGATTCTCATTTTTTGTTAAAGGCACTTCATAATGCTGTGGCAATAGAAATGGGCTTTGTAGGTACACATTATATTTATATCAATTTGGGTCCTCTGTGAGTGGTGTAAAGGAGATTCAACTAAGAAATGCCATCTAAGCTTCAGGAATTAGATATACTGACCCTGAGAAAAAAAAAGTAAGTTGTGAGACATATGGGATATTACTTCTTAGTCTGATCTAATTATAAAGTTAAATAAGGTCATTAAATGGTATACAGCAAAAAGCACCTGATATATGAATCACAGTATTTTCTACTCAGTACAGCTGGAGGCTGTACTTTGTGAAACCATGTCAGGTTGAATTACTGAATTGAGAGTAAAACCTGGAGAGGGAGGGGGCAAAGGAATTAGCTCATAAAGAAAGATAAGCCAGGTGTCCACAGCTAGAGATCCTGCAGCCTGCCTCCTGCAGGAGGTTTTCTTGCACAGTTTAGGAGGACTGATGGAACATGATCAGCTTAAAGCCAGCAGGCTGTGACAGACAACCGAAGTTAACTTTCATCTTGACATAGCCTCAAGAGCTCCTGAGCTAGAAGGGTATTTCACCTACCAAATCACTAGCATTTGTAAAAGAAGGAGCTTTACCTCAAATCCTGCTTGTCATACCATTAGAGTGGCACCAGTGGCAGTCTGCAAAGCATAGCTTCTGCAAATGTTGCAAGGAACAGCCAAAGAAGCAATAAAACTTTTGGTGAGGGGAAGTAGTGGTGATTACAGTGAGAGAAAGGCCTCAGAGAACCTAGAAGTACCTGTAATGTCCTTTCTGCAAGTGGAATAGTCTGGCAACATGTGCTACCAAGAGATGGGACACTGTGCTGAGGCTTTTACTTACCAGAGCTGCTTTCGTGATAATGTGGTATTCCACCATCTTCCAGAAAATCACTGGACTAACTGAATAAGGACACTAATCCTATCAAGAATTTCAGTCACAAAGACTTTTCAGGTAGTTAAATAATAAATGACTTCGGTTTTAAAAAACACGATTATAAAACCCATGCTTTGACACTCGAGGAGAAAGGTAACACACAGCTCTGTCACTGTGTAGTGGCAAAAGATACAAAGCAGACATATTGTCTCTTCTGAGAACCTTAGTGAAGAAAGAGAAGCAAAAGGCAGCTTCACATAATGCAAAAAAAACCCCCTCTTGCACATTGAAGTGTGTAACCTTACCAGGAACAAGCCTGAACTAGAAGTAACCAATGCATAAAGTTTATGAAAAAATCTTTCATCTTACTGTCAATACACATAAAGTGTTTCAAATTGCTTGGTCTCTGATCTGCTTATCTGCAAGTTTTTTAAATGAAGACTAAGGCAGTTTTTGTTTAAACTCCGCAATTCCAGAATCTGAAGGTCAGATCTATTTCCTTTTTCCATTTAATTCTCTGCATCTATTACATTAAGAACACAAATCAATATTCATTTTCATAACTAATTTAACTCTTAGACAGTATCTTTAACTATGGAATGATAAAGCAGAATTTCTCCCCCCCCATCCCGTCACCCGGCCCCCACTTCCCTCCCC
>NDXB01019229.1:47209-74645 GCA_002631895.1 Agapornis roseicollis
GGGGGGGGGGAATGAGCAAGAGGGCTGTGTGGCTGACTTACGACCTGGGCTTAAACCATGACAAACTGTTATTACACCAAGGATAATTTGAAATCTCTTAGAAAAAGTATTGTGATATTTGGCATCATTTAGAAATGGGAATTATTTATTTTCTGGAGAAGAAAAAAAAAAAAAAAAACAAAAGAAAAAAAAAACAAACAAATCTGTGTAGAAAAGAGCAAGAATGTGGTGCCTTTTAGAACAGTAAAGAGGCAGCAAACACATACACTATGCAGACCCAGCAGCCAGGGCAGCATGCTCCTGACTGTTAGAAGCAGTGAGCATGACAATCTTGGAACAAAGTTACCAGCACTCAACAGGGACAAAACCAAGCTTGGAATGCCCAGTTCATCTCTAACAAGTATTTACCTGTTCTGAGACAGTTCAGTCTAGAAAAACGCACAAACCCAAAGTCTCCAGCATGTTTTAAACTCGTCACCTTGCAGAGACGTTCAATCTGCTAATTAGACATGAAAATGCTGGATTAGATAACCAATACCAAAATTTACTACTACCTGCAATAAGTTGCTTTTGGCAGTGTTCAGTGTCAGAAGCAATAGCATTAGCACTGCTCCTTTCTCACACTACAGATAATGGGAGCTTTCAGGAAAATGAACTGAATCGTACTAACAGGAGAAAAAAAGGATCTAACTATCTGTAGAGAGCCACAGTGAAAGCCCACTTGGGTTATTTCAAAATGATGCTCTTTCAATACACACAGTGATGTCTTGATGGATGATCCTGAACCAAAAACCCAATTGTGGCCCCCTCAGCAAAAACCACACAGATGAACAGCTCCCGCATCTCTGTTTTGGCAGCTGCAAAGATCCATGGGGACATATGTTGGTATTAGCATAGCATGTCTGTTATCCATCACCTGGTACCGCACCAGCCGGCCCAATATCCCATGTGGTGCCATGGCCCTGAACAGTGGCTCTGGGGGCCCGTGACACTCTGGGGAGGCCACGACACACTCCTGCATCTCCCCATCCCCACAGCCTGCTCCTGCAGGCAAGCTGGTATGTTTGCCTCATGGTATCAGCCCAAGTGGCCATCCCTGCTCACCCACCCCATGCCCAGATGAAGGCTGCACTCATTGGGCACCACAGAAGCAGACGGGTAAATACTTCACCAGGGAGGGATCCCTGTATGTCCTCACTGGCCACAAGATGGTGCTTTTTTATTTCCCTTAACCTTAGAGCAGAGGCCTGGGCAAAATTCATAACCCCTGCTGGGTCCACAGAGAACTTGTTCATACTTGTACTGGAAAACCAAACCACTGTACAACAATCTGCAAAATTAAAGCCTATAATGACATGAAGACAGTCTACAAATTATCCTCAGATATTTCATTCTTGTAAATTTCTCCAATGTATATTCCCAAAGTCTTCATTTGCACACAGCTTAAAAAAAAAACCAAACCCCCCACAACTAATCATTAAAGAAAACACACACTGACAAACATCTAAAACCATCAAAACTATGGTCATGATGATGCTGCCTTGTAAACAAGAAGATAAACACTTGTACACGACTGATCTGTATTGTTTTGGCTAACTGAATACTAACTTGGGTTTGATGCTCCTCACACATACTGCATCAACAGTGTATTTTCTGCCAGCTTTCAGCATGCTTTGAATGGCAATGTAATTACAGTGGAAAGGTAAGTACACTAGAAACCGTACTTCCCCTTATTAAAAGCTAATTCCAAAATATATTTACTCCTGGGGTAGAAGTTTGGAGTTTATTTAAAAGCTGACAAGTTTGGATAATATTATTAAGAACAGCACTTTTAAAAAATGGAAGCTAGTTCTTCCACTTGTTCACAGTCAGCCAAAGCAATTGAAAAGTTTCCAGTGGCTGCAATTCCTTCTTTTTATGTTCACTGCCATAAAATTAAAATATATAAAATTAAAATAAAATAAAATAAAATAAAATAAAATAAAATAAAATAAAATAGTATGGTTTGCACCTCTAGCTTTGCCTTGTTTCAGTAATAACCTGCTTCTCCTAAGGCTCTGAGCAACACAGTTTTGTGGTGCAGGGTTGCTATCTCTTCCCATCATGGAAAAGGATGCACAGGTCCTCACCTTTTTTTCCTATTTGCCCTTGCTTTCATAGTGCTATGGCCTTCTGTCCTTTACAGGCATATTTATTTGGTGAGTGTATGGCATTGCTGTGCTGCTGGAGACCTTAATGAGAAAAGACACAGAAGATACAGCTGGATCTCAGGATATGAAAGTAACTATTTCTTCCTAAGGGGGCAAAAATGGAAAAAAAATCAAAACCCAACAACAAAACTCAAACAAAACAAAAACCACCTATCAAAAGTCTCATTCAGCCTTCCTCCAACAAGGACAATGTAAAAACCAGCACCAAGTTCCCTAGAATCTCGTTTAAATCTTAGGTTTGTGATCTGGTGTAGATCATTAGTCTAAAGAAATTGCTTTGGATGACAGAAAAAATGCATGACTTTGTTAAACTGAAAAGAGTTAATAGCTTTTAGAAGTGTTGTAGTTACTGAGCCAGTAACTCAGAGCCACGAAGCTGCTTGCTCTCTCCCCCTGCTTCTTCCCCCACCCATCCTGGAGAAGAATTGAACCAGGACAAAAACCAGGATAAGAAGAAATGGGTGCTATGGCCATCATACAATTACATGAAGCAACCTCAGGTGTTAATAACTTGCCCGAGCATTTAGACTTTAAAAGACAGAAAAGGTTCATGAATATTTTCTAGCTTCATATTGAATATGAATCTTAAATTGCAGTATTCATCCCAATAACTGTGCTTAGGCATTTTATCCTGAGGAAGATTAAGTGGTTGGGTGCTGTAGTAGTGTACAAAAGAGACAACCAGTCACCTGTGACCAGACACTTCACAATGACAGGGAAAGTTGTTACTGAGACAGCCAAGCCACCTCAGTATATGACCCCCACTGTGCAAAGGAACATGGGGGAAAATTCCTGAAACCTGGCAAAAAGTGCTTCTGAGCTCCAAAATTGGCAGGTGAATCTAGCCCAACTAGATTAGGCAGATAGCAGTGGATCACCATGAGAGTACAGTACACTCACTTGCAGCCAATCCGATACTTCAGAGGAAAAGGGAAAAAAGCACTAGACTATCCCTGCGCAAGTTCAGATTTGCAAGCCAGGTCTGAACATCTCTCCTTTGCCCATAAAGGCACTGGAACTTTTCCTTCTGAACCAGTTCTACAGACTTCTACAAAGTCTGCTTTGTATGCTGACTTACCAGGGCTAAAACGTTCCCCAAGGAGTAAAGCCGTAGCTGTGAATGGTATGGAAGCATCTCCACTGGATGGCCTTACTGGCTATGTCTACATCTGGTTGAGCATGCTTCTATTTTTTGCTATTACACCTGCAGCAGAGACAAACAGAGATATCATGAGAGCCTTAACCTCTACTTTGCATGGGGAGGTGATCTTCATCTGAACTAAAGAAGCAGATTTTTGAGTCAGACTGTGCAGCACAAAACAAATCCAAACAAATATCTGACTCAGCTACTAAACTGAAACAGCAGCAGCTTTCAGGAGGAAGTTGGTAGCACCACTTAGAAGTCTGTGGATTGCTGCCAGCTACCCTCTTCTCCACTCACTCTAATTAATTATCCCTGATCCCTAAATAGACACTGCCTCAGAATTGCTTAAAAGAAATGTACATTTCCATACTTCCTTTTTCTCTTCCTTTTTAATTCATACTTTTGACCTTAGGCAAAAACCCAAGTTTCATCTGGACTGCATTCCGTATAAAGACATCTAGTCTCAAACCCCCCTTAGTGACATTTGTCTCTATGGTTTTATTAAATGTAACTGTGGCTTCTTATTTTTCTAGCAAAAGACTTACTAAGTGGTGTCTTTTGGGTGTTTTTGAGCTACAGGTTTAGGGATACACATATAAAAAGCAGCTAGTCTGCCTGTTCTGAACTTATGACTCAAATGCTAGTATTTATAGCTAAAAGGACTGTAGCAGATCAATGGGCCACCTGATCTGCCATGGTACTGGTTTAGCGCCAAGCATTTCCATAAGTGTGTTCAAATGAAAAATCAGTTTCTCAATGCAAGTGTATCTAAAATACTTTTTTTAATTTTGTGTAAATTCACAAATGGTACAACATTGAAGTGTTGCTCTTTTCTTTTGTCTTTTTCTCTTTTTTTTTAAACATACTGTACAATCAGGTTAGTTCAGTGTTTTACATCAAGGCACAGCACACTGTATAACACACATATGCCTTGCCAGGCAGCAGTTTTAGTATAATCCCCGAGTTGTGGCAGTAGTGCCAGGATAAGTAGCATGGATAACATAAGCTGGAAGATAAATAAATAATAGATGCCGTCACATTTTATTTGAAATAGAGTTGCATATAAAAAGAATATACAATATTTTAACTTTAATAACTAGATTCTCTTGTACTATACATAACAGAAGTGTTTTCATTTGTAATAAATTAAACATTTTCAATATTAGGATGCAAAATTAATCTTATTTTTCTCTTTCTTGCTTTATGGAGAGGAGTCACTTTCATTAGAAATTAAAGTTGAATTTTCAGTTTCATGGCAATCTGAAAGAAAGAAACCCAGAGTTACTGTTAAGTTGGTAGTGAAATATTACAGTAAAATAAAGCAAATAGTTCTAACCAAACTGCTGCCTTTAGTTAATGCACTGTGTAGCTAACTATCTAAGCAGAATGACTACAAAAAGCTCTTCACAGTCTAAACACACTACTGTTGCATTTGCACCACCTTTTCTGTGCTGTTACTTGCCCAGCTTTCTGAGATTATCACCATAGGTCTGTTATTCTTCCAGGAAAACTAAAATTCCCACAACACCACAGGTTGCCTGCACTGCAGATTCTGTTTATTGCAATGTATTTACCATGTTCACATTAACATTCAGCTTCCTATATTTGAACGCTTCTTCTTCGCCTGCCAAAGGCCTTGGATCCCACGTTGGTAGGTACAAAGTTGCTCTTGCCCACTCCTCCTGACCTGCTCAGGAAGTCTGCCAGGCGGTGGGTCACACAGGTTGCTGTGTTGCATGCCCTCTTCTGTGCTGTTACACTGCTTTTTAAAAGGAAAATAACAAGTTAGTTCCCAAAGTATCTACCCAACACACAAAGGAACATCAGTAAGGGATGCTATGCCTATGAAAGATTCTCCTACAGATGAAGAAGCAGACTTGCTGTGCAGCAGGCACTTGTACCTTCTGTTTGAGCAGCTTACAAACTCTAAAAGATGCACCCTTAAGCTTTTCTAAGTGTCAGGCTCAGTTTACAAAAGGTGCCTGAGTTCTTCATTTCTTGGGCAACTGGGCTGAAGACTAAGCCAAGCCAGATTTTTAGCAACACCTGAGCCATTCATTGCCTGCCCCCATCATGACCAACAGAGGTGCTGAGGAGGTCCAGGTTTGAACCATTCAACCGATCCCCATTCCCTCCAAAAGCTCAGGTCTGCACTTTGCTTGTAGTGCTGCTGAAGTTCTGTAGCAGGCACTGAACTTTAATGTCTCACTTCAACACCTATGCTACATAGTAGCCAGAAAACACATGAAACCCTAGCAAAGGACCTGCATCTGCGACTCTGGTAGTGCTGTACAGAATTGAACAGTTCCTTCCAGAGCTGAACCACACATAAACATACTTTTTTCCCATGTTCCCAGGGAACCCAGGAACTCCTCTTTCCTGGAGTTAGACCTGTCTACTAAAGCATTTCACAATGCTTGAATAATTTTCTACTAAAGCAACTAGCCTCTTCTCAGATAAGCATTAACAGTAACAAACTGTCATTTAACAACAAATACTCTTTGTAACATCAATGCCAATTTTTTTGCAACAGGCCTCTGATTAAAAGATAACTTCAGTGCTGCAACAGAAGAACCGTAAATAAATGTGATTTTGTCTCTTATGATTCACCTAAATTGATATTGATACAAATATTATAAAGATACCCAAGTTTAAATTATACTAGTGTAAAGAACTATTGTAAAGTAAGAAGGAAAAAGGGAAATAACACAAAATTCTTACCTGGAAGTGTTCAGTACCCAGTTTTAAACAGGTTTACATTTCTAGTTTGCTTGAACAAATCTGTATGAGCCTTTCCTGATTCCTTCACTTTTCAGGATCCTTACTAACAGTATTACACACATGTCTGATTACATTAGAACCTTCAAATGTATGTGCATAATTTCAATTTCTAAGTTCTTCCAGCCTGTCCAGAATTAGTAGCATTGCGTCTCTTGAGCACTTAAGAACATGTATGTTTTTTCTAGCCTTACCTGACATCTCACATTCTAAAAGTTATTAAACCAAGCAGATCTAATCCTTATAGAAAAATAGGTTTATTGAACAAATGCATGGGCAAGCACAAAAGAAGAGCCTACTTGTACATTCAACAGCCAGAAATGAAAAGCCTTGTTTAGATTATTTTCTTTTAATCAGGGTCTAAGAAAATCATTTGAAATGTCAAGGAAGTGCTGTTCATTTTTATTCATTTTTTCCCCTTAGATTGGTATGCATGTTACGTTCCCTGCCTTCCTAACATTAGGTCCATCTCAACATTCTCTGTCAAAAACAGAATCAAAAGAACATAGCAAAGTTAGCAATCAAAGTTAGATCCACATGCATCAGGTTAAAAAAAGGGAGCAGGGGAGAAATAAGCATGTCTAGTTGTCCCCCAGGGGTTCCCCATATTTTGCATAGCGTTCGTGTTCCATGTCACTCAGCACATTTCGTTTCTTGCCAGGAGTTCCAGCCCCGACGTCAGTGCGAGGGTAAGTTTGTAATTTGTGCAATTCTTGAGACAGTTTGCCCAGCACACAAGTACTCAGACTGGCACAGCGTTTGGACATGGGTCTATCCAGGCTGCAGGGGAATAAAAAACACAAACATGCCCAAAGGAAGAGAAACCTCAAACATGCACATTCATGCATTTCCTCCCTAGAGAAATGCATACATACAAATAGTAAACTTAAAATAAAAACAACAAACAACCCCCCCACATCACATTCCATGCAAGGAAAGTTCATACAAATGCAGTCAGAATTAAAACACGTTTTCAATGAATTCAACTTTGTTGAAAAGTAAGTTCATTAGCCTTTTGGATGCTCACAGTCAGAGGACAGTTCTACTTCCCATGTATTCAGCATGCTGTTCAGCCTCTCATACATCACCATCATGCTTTGCAATACAAATCCTGTTAGGATAATGCAAATGCTCTTGCATGCCTTTGGTCTACAGGGGAGAGTGGTGCTTCGTGCATTGGGAGGAACACGTCCCCCCCTGCCAGGGACTTACCATGCCTTACGACAGCATGCACTTTCGTGACAGAGAATCCAAGAGTGACTGAATGCCCCCTAACACTCCCACTACAAAGACGTACCTTTTGCTGTCATATTTTAACATAACTCCCTCATTCAAGCTCAAGTCGCCCTCCACTATCAGTTGCAGAAGACAGACACAGGTTAATTGGGTGGAAGCCATTCTCCTGATACCAATGTTAGGATGTCTCTGCAGTATCATCCTTTACCACTTAGGTGACCACTGTCAGCCACAACCCCAAAACAAGAAAAAAAATCCTGACCTGCAGAACATCTGCTCAGATGGCTCTTGCTAAATACAAACCATGTAACATTCTCCACTGCCCTTCTCCTGCCTCAGGACTGCAGTCCTTACCTGTTCCCTTCAGAGGCTTGCTCCAGCTCTTCTGCTGTCATTTGTATGAACTCTTTCACCAGTGCATTTAATAATCTCCGAGCTTCATAATCACTGAGCGTCACTCGATCTGTTATGGACTCCAAGCCAGGTCTAAGCAGAGGCAAACAAAACAGGGTGAATAAAACCGGGACTGCTGCAGAGAGCCACACACAGGAGAGAGGGGTTTGTCATGCAGTACTGCATGTCATTGACAGTGTCTTTCACGGGTGTGAATATGGAAAGCATCCTCATGTACAGCATCAGATGTTTTATATATGTGATAAAAAAGCCACAGTGCCAAAAATGTCACAGAAGCCAGCTCTCTCTTTCACTGAAGTCTATACCCCTCTTAGGTCTCTAAAGAACATTATATATTTTCATACCATTCAGATACAGTGACAGGACCAGCTTCTTACCTGACTGGGGCTGCCTGGAAGCTATCCATCTGGCACACCACCAAGGCATAAACAGCAAGGAAAGATGAAATCTTCAGCACAACCATGATTTCCTCTCTACAAGAAAGAGGTACATCAAGAAATGGCTGCTTTCCAACCCTCTCAGTCTGCAAGTTCCACCAAAGAGGTCATCGTTTCCTAGCCACAAGTAACACAGATATTAACAGCCTTTTTTTATTATTATTATTATTATTAAGTATTACCTTTCCATTTCTTTTGAATAGTGCTATTACCAGTCAAAAGTAATCATTTTGGTTTTGGTCAAAACCAAAAAACTTTTTCTCAAAAAGGTTTTCTCAAAAGATTAAGATAACTTAGCACTATTACAGGGGATATAAATGCAGCTTTCCAAACCTGCAGTTCTGGACAGCCATCTGCATTCAACTTGCTGCAGACTTTCCCTCAAACTGACGGAAAACAGGTTTCTCTGATTAACTATTGCATACAATGCCATAGCCAGTGCATCTGACATGAACAGGTATAGTGATGGGACACAAGTCATGACAGAAAATAAAGAAATTGTCAATGTTTAATATTTTTAAGAATGAAGTGCCACTGGCAGCACTTTAGCTGAACTGCTTGTTTCCTGGCAGCTAGTACAGTAATATCCCAGTTCAGATTACACTATGAGAATTAAGCAGTTTAATTTCAATAGCTATTTCTACTCTGAGGCCAAAAGCAGAATAGGCTATAAAATCTAGTCACAAGAACAAAGCCTGTAAAAAAAAATTATCTGCTTTGAGATACACCTCTTTATCTCACAGCATCAATGTCTTAGACTCTGATCTAACACAGATCGTTAAGTACCAATCACACCAGGTTCCAACCCTCGACAGGGCTCACTGGCACGACGCCCCTCCCGAAGGACGCCTCGCTTTCCCACGTGTCCCCGGCAAGGAGCACCCGGTCGGGCACCGGGGTTAGCTCTGTACGGCGAGCCGGCCGCCTGCCCTCCCGGAGGGACACCCCACGCCGTGTCGGCTGGAAGAAGGAGCAGAGAGACCGGGGACCAAATTTCTCCCACGCTCCATGCACACGCGTGCACAGACACACGAACGAAGAAGGCATTACGGCCACGGGCAAAGCTCCGCATCCCGGGAGGGAAACAGAACGGGACTTACGCGACCTGCCGCAAGCAGGGAAGCGGCGCGGTGCTTATCGGCGGGGCGGGGCGGTGCGGGGCGGGGCGGTGCGGAGTGTGGCGGAGCAGGAAGCCGGTGGCGCCGCCGATCCGCGGTACCACTCTGCACCCGCCGGCTCCGCTTTATACCTGCCGCCGCGGCAGCTTGCGTGGGCGCCCGCGCGGGGCCGCCAGCCAATCACCGCCTCGGCCGCCCGACGCCAAAGCCCGGTTCGGTAGTGACGTCATGCTCCGCTCCGTGAAGGTCCCATTCACAAAAACACCCCGTCGGGGGGGAGCACTGCGGAGCGGGCCGGGGGTCATTCCTGATGCAGGGCCGCTGTCCGGCCCCGCTCCCCGTGGTATTGCTCACGCGTGGCGACCTCTGCAGCAGAGGGGCCGCATTGCAGAGCGGGTGCGCTCCCTCCCCGGGATTCCCCCATACCCCGTCCGCCCGCCCGGCAGCGACTTCAGCGGGGTACCCAGTCGCACCCATCCGCCCCGACAGCAGCTGCCTTGGGTGGGCGGGGATCCCGCGGGAACCGGGTCCTGGCAGGATGTGCCGCGGACGGGGGCACCCGCACAGGAACTGCCCGCGGCCGCCGTTTCCCTGGGGCGGGCGGGGCAGCCCTGAGCCCTGGCTGAGGGGCGCACCCCGGGCTCCCCGCTTCCCCGGCAGGCTTGCTGCCGGCACTCCGCCTCTCCGCCCGGAGCAGGGAACCCTGGCACCTGCTAGCGGCCCCGCGGCGGCAGCGAGCTGCTCCGCGGGACCGGTCCTTGGCGTACCCCGGGGCTCTAGGACCATCACTCCAAGGGCAGGTGCAGCGCCTTTCCGCGGCCGGAAGAGGCACGGGGAAAGGGAGGGTCGCCTCCCTCCGGCGCAGCGTGCAGTCCCGCCGGAGGGGATTACCGGGCAGCTGCCCGCCGCCCATGCATCACCCGCGGAGGGCCCTCTGTCACGGCTCAGCGGCGCTGCACCTGCCTCGCAGGATGTTTGCCCCGGCGGCCTGTTTGCCCAGGCGCAGCAGGTACCCGCCTGGCGGGGAGAGCGGCAGTGGGGACATGCGACGCGATATGGGTGGGAGAACACAGCTGTCAGCCGAGGCGGGCGGGGGCAGCGGGAGGGAGCGGGCCGGGCGGGCTGCTCTGCAGCGTCTGCACGCGGAAATCCCTCCCAGCGGCCCGCGGGAGCCGGGGGTGCCTTCCCTGCCCACCGTTAGCCGTAGGGCGTTTGCCGAGGACGGCGGCATCTGTATGAGCCGCCGGTGCGTGTCCCCCGGCCAGGCCCCGCGCGGCTTCACCCGTTTCTGGCTCCCCTCCGCAGCCGTTGGGTTTCCACGTCCCCGGCGGCTGTGGCACCGCCCGGTGAGTGCCGCCCGTACCGCTCCGCTGCGGTCAGTGCCGCCGGCCCCGGCGGGGATACCGCAGCAAGCAGAGCCTCGCGCACACTGCGCGGACGGGTCGCGCCGCACCGCGGGACAGGTATCGAGCGCTGATACATTGCTCGTTTCGCCACTTAAAGTGAATGGGGGGGCTCTCCAGGGGAGCTCCCGGTGTTTCTTCGTTTTTGCTTTGCAGACACAGAGGTCACGGGTCGGTCCCGATGGCAGGAGTTGTGCGTTTCACCGGGAGGTGAACAGTCGCGGAGGGAAGCGCGGTGCCAGTGCTGCTTTGTTGATGCGAGTTTAGCTTTGAAGTTTAAAAAGGAGCACGAACATAGTGAAAACGACATCACCCCATGGCGGTCTCTGCTTCCTTCCTTGGCTGTGCGCCTCCAGGGGTGCAGCACCCGCTGCACGCCCGTCTCCCCGCCCCACCCCAGGCCGGGGGCGCCGGTTCTCCACGCTCGGATTGCAGAACGACGATTGCAGAACCGTTTGGGTTCTTGGGGCCGGGGTTCTGGGATTTTGTCTGTTTGTTTTCCCAGATGACGAGCAGCGGCTTGGTTTTTCCTAACACATCTGCGTACCCTCCATGAGTTACAGCCCTCCGGGGCGGCGGCGTTCGTGCGCTCCGACCTGCCGCGCTTTCCCGCAGCCGCAGCGATGGGAGGGCGGGGAGGGCTGCTGAGTGCCCAGGGTGCGGACTGTGACGGGCGCCAGCTCGCTCCGTGACCCAGCACCATTCGGAGGCTGTAAGTGCAGTGCCCGCCGCGGTGCGGGCTCGCCCCGGGGCTCCTCCCGCCCGCTGCCCTGGCTCGCCGGAGGGTCGCCGCTCAGCTGCCCTCCCTGGGAGGCTTCCTCCTCCCCCCGCACTGGCAACTTCAACATTTCGTTGTGAAGAGCAGCTCCATCGCACGTACGCTCACCAGGGAACCCCCGGGAGAAGCCCTTTAAGTATTTGATTTTAAACTTCCTCCGTTTCCACGGCTTCTGCTCCGGTTTTCAAGCTTGTTTTTCTGAGGTTGCACTTACAAACATCAGGTGGCACCTAAAGAACCGGCTCAGCATCGCTTTTGCTGTTTTCACGTGACTTGTACAGCTACACCAACGGAAATAAAGTGTAGGAACTTGAATGGCCAGGCTTCCCATCAGATATTTCTCTCTAACATCACTGTCCGTTCTCCTCATCCTATGTTAACAGTTAATCATTCACATTCCCTTAGGGGATTTAATTACTCTTGTCCACACAAAGTATTCCTTATTTAACCTTAGTAAATGCAGACGACTCTAGTGTAATAGCATGTTTCGGTGCTTCAGGGAGGACAAAGTGAAATTTCATCTTGTGGTTAATGCCACACAGTTCTAGCCCTTATCTTGCCAGTGCGACTCAGCCTCGGGCTGGAGCCTCCAGCCATTACAGGGTTTCAGAAGCTAGTATTTCCACTTTTTCACAGGCAAAAACCCCCGTAAATTTAAAGCAACAGGTACGAGTGCCACTTCCGTGCATGTATAGATGAAATAGCATTTGGATGTTGGCAAGCACTTCGGCTGCTTCTTGCCAGAGCTTGTGGAGGGACTCCCAGCTGGAAGGCTTGTCCTGTTTGTTCCTCTCAGTTATATGTCATCTGGTGTCACCAGATATATTTTATTTCAGCAAACCTTTCTCCCTTTCTACATAAGATGGAGAAGAAAGACATTTGACCAGTTAGTCTGTTTTTGAAGCTATAGAAAAGACATAGATCAGTGTCACAGGATAATGGTCTCCTGTTGATAGATAAATCCAAAACTAGAGGTTAAGTATCCATGGAAAAACTAGCACAAAAGGGTATTTTGGAGCAGTGCACTAAGCAAGCAGGACATTTACAAAAACAATCTGCTCCAAGGAGCTTGTTCTGCTCAATGTATCAGGTAAAATAATCAGTGGGTATAGGTTCAGAGCAGATAAAATGAAAAGCTACAGAATTACTGGATTTATTGATGTATTTATTTATGAAATCAGATGATCTAACACAACCTGCAGCTCCACGTAAAAGGAATTTCCTCTTCAAATAAATTTATTTTAATTAGTACACAACAGGAAAAAGCTGTCCTATTTTAAAGTTACTTTCTTTCTCTACACTAGATACAACTTCTTACAGCATTCTACTGTTAGATACTATTTGACCGGTGCATTATAAAGTGCAACCATTTTTTCTACTGTAAATATTGCCATTTTATCATCAAGCCATAGACTCTGCAGTGAGGTTCTTAACTGTTTCCAGATGACATGCTGTTAAACAACAACAAAAACATCGCATCTATATGTTATATTAATATTTTTGTTCCATAATAAAATGCAATTCTTCAAGACAGACAAGACTGTGAGCTGCATGGACAAAATTTCTGTTCCCAAGAATGGTTTATATCTGACAAGAGGGGACCCTACAGAAAGGAAAGGGTAGACAGTGACAGTGCTACAGTTCATTGACACAGTAAGTTCTTCAAGAGGGAGGTAAGCATGATTCAGTTCTCTGCTCTCTCTGAGCCTGTTCTTCACAGTACGTAATTGCACCTTTTTCAGATAAGGACAATTAATGATAAAGGCAGCTTCGAAAATCACATGGTTTTACTTTATGAGGAGAAGCTGGGAAGATACTTATAGGTGTTTCTGATGGATGCCTGGTCTGACTAATTCAGGCTCTTGTCTCCTCAAACAGCCAGAAAACCCTCCCACGTAAGAAGCCTCTATAAGCTACCTTGGGCAAAGTGAGCACTGTTGAGCTCCTGTTAAAGCATCCTTCCAACAGATTATTTCATTGTAATCTGTTCTGTGGGAAATGATATAAACTAAGGCAGAGTTAACAACACGGTGCTGCTACAAAAGCAAGCTGTATGTTAAACAGGAGTAACATGCTTAGGGCTGGAGAGGTAATCCTTACACTCTGCTTGTTGCCAGTAGGATCTAGACCTGCAAGTATCCTTTGTTCAGGACAGTATGCCATACCTCAAAAAGACTTTGGTGAGTTGGAGAAGCTCCAGAGAAATACCAGAAAGAGTTATCAGATGTCCCATAACATGATTTAGAGAACACGCTCAAAGACTGGGAAAACAATAAATAGACAGAAAGACTATGGAGAAATGGGATAACAAAAATATAAATACTTACCATGAAGCACTAATAATTTACACTATGGTACTGGATTCAAAATAACAACAATATATGGGCTTAAAAGGCAACAAAGGAGATACAACAGATTAGAAAGAGCTTTCTACAACTGAGGTTAATTACATGTAAGAATAAGTTGCATTGCGGTTATGGCGTATCTTGCACTAGAGGGTTCTATGGCATAGTAGTGTAACATCTGTCAGGAATGACAGGTATAGTTGATCAGCTCTGGGCAAGGGACATAACTAAGTATGTTCTCTTCATATCTTTGACCTTCAATTTCTGTGATTCTGTAATTTTAATAGGTAGAGACTGGCTTAAACTCTGAAACACAACATAACACTGTACTGACCACCCAAAGTCCTGTTAGCATTTGCTTTTGCAAAACTTGCATCCTTAATTGGTCTAATCCTTTCCTTAATTCTGTTTCTGTAGCATCCAGCAGGCCATCTCCAGGTTTATAATAAACTCACATCGAGCTTATCAACACAAATAGTGTTTTACCTCTCTCTCTTGTAGCTCAGTTTGAATTTGGCCCAAAACTGAAAGCCTCTTTTTTTATAAGAATGCAGTATTTCCCTGAGAGCAAGAATGATGATGTAGATTCCAACACTGAAGCATTTTCTTTCTAATGGACATTAAATCTGGGTTTGGGCTGCTCCAGTGACTACTTCTGAGAAAGTGGAACTGCTGCTGAACTAATTACTGAGAAACCTATGAATCAGCCTGGAAGCAAATTTTCTTCCAAAATACCTTCAAAAAGCTTCCAGACTGATGTATGGGGGACATTTTGAACAGAAGGTCAGTGTTGCACTGGTTTTTGGGTTTTCTTGCATTGAAACATTTCCACTAAGTTTTTTTGTTCCATAGGTTTTGCAGCAGTTTCCCTGTATATACCCAAAATCCAGTGCACAATAATCTCTTTAAAACTGGGCCACACTGTCCTGCCTGAGGTTTGCTTGGCAAGGCAGAAGGGGCAGACCCACAGGGGCAGGAAGCTGGCTGTGACGTAGTTGTCTTCTGTCCCACATTACCACAGCTCAGTCTCCAAGCAGGTTCACAGAGGATCAGGCCCTATCTCATGCTACCTGCAACACTCTTACACCCTCTGACAACTGCCAAAACGGCCATGCTCCAGCCTGATCTAGTTCTCTCTCAGGCTGCACCTCCAACGGGCTGACACAGGGGATCCCTCCAGAGGAACTCACAGCTCACCAAACACAGCCAGGGTGAGACTTACGGCGTTACCAGGGTAGCACAAAGGGGATGAACTATGGAGAAAAATCTCACTTTGAAAATATTTGAACACCGGTATCTATTTCCACTTTAGTTTTATGCATTCTGAAGGGGAGACAAACAAACTCCTTATCTGGAAAACAATCTCAGAAGAGAAAACTAACCTTGTTAAGCAATAGCATTGTTATAAAACTTTATTGCTTGCACAAATGCTATGCTGCTATCTTATACATCATCAGAGCATGTCAGCAAAAATAGGGTGAGAAATTACATCTGAAGTCCTTAGGGTAATCCCATGCTTGTTCTTTACAGTATATAAGAAGGGTGGAAGATGTCATGTCATCATTTCATTCTTTCTCTTGGTAGTACTAAGGTCTGCATAAGCCACAATGTAGCAGTGTTCTTCCCAGTCCCTTCCAGGACCATTCAGTTGTCCTGGCATTGTTAGGTACTACAGCACTACATCGATACATCCCTGCTGCCCTCTGCATGAGGAGGACGAAGCGCAATTGTTTCCCAGCTGGCTGAGAAGGGAACTTGTTCAGGGGCAACAGATTAGCTTGTGCCTTCTGCTAAATCCAGGACCAAAAAAAGATCTCTCCCCTTTCAGTGCTGGTAAAGAGTACATAAAGGCAGAGGCTAGTATGACATAAAATTCACTAATCTACTTACAGCAGAGTTTCTGGGAACCAATAGTCATATGAGACTAACAATTAAAAAGATAAATTTCTAAATTTATGCATAAAATTGACCTAAATATACTCTGAAAGAGCAGCAAATAAAACATGCCCAAACTCTTTTGAAGCTACAATTTTTAAGCCAGTGTCATAGCTCCCTGCATCTGCCTGACAAACAGAAAATGTTCAGGCACAATAGGACTGTGATTGAGGAAAAGAGCTTTTTTCAGCAACTGATCACCAAATTCACAAGGGGAAACATTAGAAGTGGTTTTCTGTTTTAGCAAATCTGTAAACCACCAACATTATCTTAGGCTTAGCTAAGGAGATAATCATAACATAGAAATCGATTATTCACTATGATGATAAGGGTGTGTTAAAAAGAGATAATGTAAGTGCAATAAGTAACATCTACACATGACTCTAAACATGTCAGTAGGCTTATGAAATCAGTTTCCTCACTGAGAAGCATGCTTGCTTTGGATACAACTATACACGCCTCTTTCTTTTCCCTGCCCTACCCTCAAAGAAAAGGAGCAAAATCTTTACATTTCTGGCTATAAAGAAGTTGTTTTCTTGTATGACATTACTTCACTGGACAAGAGGCATTGTTACAGGAGTGGAAAGCACTTTGGCCTGATCAAAGTTTACCTTGCTCTCTACAAATGCAGCAACAATGTCAGTGCTAAAGAGTAAGAAAACCAAAGCCTGATTCAAATGGTACCTCAATACAAGTTTGTGAGATATTTAATGGAATTTGGGAACTAGTTGATTTTTCTCCAAGAATGCAAGAGAATCACCATCACGGTCTTAACACCATTACTAAAAGAACAGCCACATTTGCCAGTTCATTTCTTCAAAAGTCAAAGCTATGTACATAAATGTGTGGTCACTCCCCATCAAATAATTGCTTTCTGCTTTTCTTGAGAAGGCAGGAACACAATCATTTCCTGTTACTTGACTGTCTCCAACTTCTCCTTATAGAATTTACAATGCAAAGTCATTGTAAATCTTGATGACTAGAGTGTTTTAGCATTTAATAAAGATACCTGCTTTAAAGGCTTTTTTTTTTTACTCAGATATAATTTTTATAATTGAAATCAATAAAAACTACACATCCTACAAGTTTGCTATTTGATCATTCATGATTAAGATGAGTAAAACCTTCCCAAAGGAGCAATTCGGTATAAGCTGCTCCCTCACTTGTGATGGGAAGAAGCACACACAAAAGGATCAGTCAGAAACTGGCAAGGCATCCCGCCTTTGAATAGCCATTTAAGTCTTGCATCCCTAAACCTGCATTTGTAAGTGATTTCATCTGCCCACAAGGGTTTATTTATTGCTTACTTTTGACAACTTTGTCATATTTATCCATGCTGGTCCTCTTTTTCCTCCATTTAATCATGCATCCTTTAGATGTTCCTGGGTCTTTAAGCTTGGCTGATTCACCACCTTTTTCATTTATCTTGACTGAAATGGATTTTACTGTTCTGCAGACACACTCTTCTGTTTCTCTTGCTCTGTTACAATGGATACCACCACCATCTCTTCTCCATCACTAAGGCTCAAACAGTATGGTAAGCTTAGTGTTGACTGTTCTGTTGCCTGCTTGAAGATAATTGTTAAATCTTGTCTGTTTTTTCCCCATATAAATCGATTTCTTCCTTTTTACCCAAACATTTGGACTTTTCTTCTGTATCTTTTTTTTCCTCTTGGGTCTTTCTTATGCTCATTTTTTCACTGCTTTTCTTCTTGAAAACACTTACTGCCAAAACTGTCAATCACCTTTCCTTTCTTTTCTTGCATAGATGCAGTGTAAACCTTGATCATTTAAAACTTGGAGTGCATGCTAAATGACAGAACATTGAAGATAAGCAGTAAAACCATCAAAGCGATAGTAGCTCTTCTTATGTTTCCTTAGACAGTTTGGAAACTATGCAAGTATCTTTGAGGGAAGGATGAGAGGATAGAAGTGCCAACCTCTTTTTTCCAAAGACAGGAGCTTTTCTACAGGAAGTTTTACATCCTTCTGAGACTGCACTAATAACAATGTGCATATACACCATAATTTAACCTTAAATGCACCAGTAATCTGGCACATTAATGTTTCTACTCCACTACAGTCAAGAGCAATTTAATCTCACAAGTTAATTTTGTACAATTGTCTGTAGGCTGTTAGTCTTTCTCATACTGTTTTGAAGTGTTTTTCTGACCAGCCAATCTGTGTACCTCTATTCACCTGAATATCCTGATCTAAAGTGTTTGGAGACACCTCTCTTTGTTTAAATGTGTGTAAGTAATCAGGTTTAAATCTATCTGAGTTTGCCTGCTTCAGCACAACTGCTTAAGCACATTGTGAGTCTTGTTTGAATCCTTGGCCATTTCTCCTTATTCTTCCTCTGGCTCAAGCCAAGCTGAGGTCCTAAATCTCTTGCTCTCTGGTGAGAAATCTTAAGGCTTTGACATTGAAATATTCTCATTTCTTGCAAGTGTGGCCCAAGTAATCCAGTTAAGACACCTAGCAGTATCATACTGGAAGAAAGGATGAAGAAATAACTTAGGAGGAGAATGAAATAAACCTCCGGCAGTGCTCAAGCTGCTTCTTTGTACTCTGACAAACTGGGTAAGATTTGGTAAAGGAGGCTGGCACTGACACATGCTTTACAGGCAGGCATTTGGCAGCTGGGACAAAGAAAGATGCTGAGGCAAATAAAACTGACTTTTGTTGCATGAAGATTCACCTGGAAGTTAAAGTCTGTCTCTGTATTGGCTTACAGAAACCAGCACAAACCCTGGTCCAAACAACTCCATGTCAGTGCATGACAACACAAAGGCATTAGCAACTGTGGCTGAGAAAACTGGGTCAGCATTGTCACACTTGCCTTCATTAAAAGTTACTGGTGTACTGCTCTGTAACATACATGTGACTTTTATCTTTCCTTCTCAATCTGCCCAACCTAGGCAAACATGAGTGAGTACACTCCTTGAATCCTGTTCTGTCTTTACACTTCATACCCTCACACTCGATTTATTCAGCAAGTGAGATAGCCAGATTGACTGCCCTGAAGCCAGATTTCCAGCCAAAAAGCTGTACTTTGTCACTTCCCAGCTCCCCTCCTTGTTCTCCTGTTGCACCCACAACTCTTACCTCCTCTTTGTACTCCCAAAGTGACAGCCTTCACTGTATTTGTGTTCTTGACCACCTGCCTTCTGAGCAGCACCTTGGGGTCCTCCTCAGCTTTTGTGCCATGTGCTCACAGGTTAGTACCACCACACTTGAAGCAGAATGTCCCATCACAGGAAGATACTGAGAATTAAGGATTCAGTGATTAGATCAGGTTATTAGCTAGCTTCATCAGCATAAATTCTTTATCAGTTTAGATCTTATTAGCATTCATATGAATCCATGTAGAGATATTGAATTCAACAAGAGAAATCTCAAGTTCAAAACTCGTAGCATAGAAATTTTAACAGGGCAGAAGTGCTTCTGTTACATAAAATTGCCTGGAAAACAGCACTACTGTAACAGCAAAACCAGCAAAACCTGAGTCTTGTATGAGGAATTTCAGCAGGATGTCACACTGCATAGCAGCATTGCTTCCTTGGCTCTGCAGTAAATCACCTTGGTCTCATCAGCAGCTCAAGCTCTCTTTCCCAGGGCATCACCCACTGAGTAACAATAGCCCTTACATGTTGTGTATGTGATTTCCTTGCTGCTTGATCACATGAATTTGGAACATTTCCTCCTGTGCAAGGAGGCTGGCTCTGTTTCCCCCTGCCTGCCTGCTGCGGCACTCTGGCATCGCTGTCAGCTGGCTCATAGGGCCCGAGGACAGGCTGTGCTATACTGGGAACTATGGGCACGATGTGTGAAGCTGCCATACTCTAGCACCTTCCAGCAGAAACACAGATACACAGATTTCCTGTGCTGTCATTGGAGAGGGCGGAGTGAGAAACAGAGAGTGGAATGCCTTGACTCCAGGCCACACAGGCCCCAAGAGGCTCTAGAAAAGACATGCCAGAACTGTGGATTTTTGCTTCCACAGAGACTGAATAACGAGTTACTCTGCTAGTTATTCTCACTTGTCGAGGTCAACGCATGCAGCACAGTCAGCAGTGCTTCTTCAGCACTTCGCAGACCCGAAAGTAGAAACTTTTAACATGACTCCACAAAAAAAGAGCAAGGCAGCCCGCGTGGATACGGAAGCCTGTTTACCGCACTCGGCAGGCCCCAGAAGCCAGCCCGTCCCGTCCCGTCCCATTCAGCTCCGTGTCCAACCAGTTGCACTGCGAGACCGAGACTATCCACTGCTGGGCCCCCACGGGAGGCTCGGCTAGCGCCGCTCCCCGCCTGACGCGAGAGGCGGAGCCGCTGCGGACCAATGAGCTTCGGGGGCGCCTCCACCGCCCAATGAGGCGGCGGGTCGGGGGCGGTGGCCGGAGGAAGCGGCGCGGCAGCGGCTGGGCCGATGTGGTCAGCGAAGGGGGTTCCGGGCGCGGCGGCGGCGGGCAGCGGTGCCTGCCTGCTGCTCGTGTCTCTGCTGCTGGCGGCGGTGCTGCTGGCGCTGGTGGTGCGCCAGCTGCTGAAGCAGCGGCGGCCTCCCGGCTTCCCGCCCGGCCCCGCGGGGCTGCCCCTCATCGGCAACATCCACGCCCTGGGCGCGGAGCAGCCGCACGTCTACATGCGGCGGCAGAGCCAGATCCACGGGCAGGTACCGCCGCTCCGGCGGCGTCTGCCGCCTCATCGGGGTCCCGTGGAACGGGAGCAGGGCGGGCTGGGACGGGGCGGGCAGCGCTGCCCGCGGCAGCAAGCGGGCGGGCTGTGCCCGTCCCGGCCGTCCTGGGGCTGCCGCGGAGCCCTGACCCGCACCGGCAGCACGGTGCGTGAGGCCGTGGGAGCCGTCCCGCAGCTTGGCTCCGGCCCGGAGCGGGTTTCGGTGCCCGCGCCCTGCCGGCGACCGGTCAGCAGCGCGGGGCCAGCCGACCGGGGTTGCGCCGCCCCAGGGTGGTGGCAGCAGTGCCGCTTCTGGCGGGAGCAGAAGGCCCGTACCCGGCCGGTAGCGGGTCCGGAGCACCAGGCTCTGGCAGAACTTGTCTGCGGTCAGCCCTGCCTGTGGAAAAAGGGGGAGACGAGCGTCAGGGAAGAGTTGTCACCGTTCCGAGCTCCCCCGTTAGGGCGGAATGGGCGGAGTGGAGCTGTCCACGAGCCCGGCTCTAGACTTCATGTCGTACATTGGTACAGCGCTGACACTCGTGTCCTGCTGCCAGTGGAACGACCCCGCTCTCATATCCACGAGGCTTGGGCATGCCAAGAGGGCTTAAAATTAATAAAAGTAGAACAACCAAATAGCAGGCACTTGGATAAGGCAACATTTTCACTGAAAACACGTTGCACCTTGCAGGTGCCCTCATTGCGGTATTTGGAATACTTACTTACAGTCAATGAGCATAACTGCATGAGAACACGATTTTTCTTTCTTATGTCTTTCTTTTCATCAACCAGTTTCAAGCAACCAATCTGTTCTTATAAACTTCATAAAATTTAAACCCAAGACAGGGAAAGGCAGGGAGGTACTAGCATTTATGTGCGTACACAGAACACACACAAACACAGTACACACAGCCTGGCCAGCCACTCGGCACGCCTGTACATCTTCAGACTGTTTATAAAACCTGTGTTGTTTTACTTAGCAGGATTATCACTGGAGGTGTGTGAAGGACTGAGCTGCGTGGCCAGCAGGCAATGGTTTGTTAAGGAAATCATGTCCTTCAGACTGCTAGAGGTGTGTTAAGTATAACACCCCTCAGAGGCAAATAAAACTATTTTGAGAACTTAAGGCTGTCAAAAGCTTTTGTCCAGATAATTTATGAAAGCTCCAGCAGAAGCAGAGTAAGTCACAATCTTGGCATGAATGAGAAACAGAGAAAAGTGCCTGAATTAAAAGCCTGCTAAATAGCAGAAACAAAAGAACAGGATTCCCTTTTGTTTCATTTATTTTGGCAATAGAAAAAAGTGAACGTGTTTCAATCAGAATACTAGGGACAAATATAATGGAAACCAGCAGGAAAATGTGTCAACAAAGAAACTAGGCTTTCTACTTGCCTGGAATGCTGTATGTAGTTCTGTCAGAAAGGATCCTGCAGAATTTGAGAGAACTTGAGGGTGGAATATCAGGATTTTGGGGGCTCTGAAAAAATACACTGAAAGGATTTTTTTTAATTTAAATTTTGTATGACATAGGAAGAAAGATAAATAAGCTATGTTCAAAGTATACAAATAGTTTGCATAAATGTATTGGGCCTGTCTTGTCCTGTAAAAGAGAAGAGCCATTATAACACTGAATATACAAAGTTTGCTAAAACATAATAGTCATAGAATCATTTAGGTTGGAAAAGACCCCTAAGATCACCAAGTCCAACCATTAACCAAACACTGCCAAGTGCACCGCTAAACCATGTCCCTAAGTACCACACCTACAGGAGGTCTTTTAAATACCTCCAGGGATGGTGACTCAGGCACTTCCTTAGGCAGGCTGTGCTGTTCTAGGGCTTGACAGACCTTTCAGTGACAGCCCAGTTGTCACAGAGTGTGTAACTAGGCTGACTTTGTTTCATATTGTGGAGGTCAACAGCTGAGATGAAGAAAAAACTGGAGACTGGTGTAGGTAAAACCAGAGATTTATAACGCTAAGAGAAGTATTGAAAAGGGCACAGGATTTCAATCTGGGGTTTAGCCTCGGTTTTAATTTTTTGACACTTAGGTTAAGTTTTTCATTTTGTTTATCCTGTATGTGCCTTCTGCAGGATGTATTGCATCTTTCTCCAAAGCACCTAGTGCTAACCACTTCTGGAAACGGGAGATGGGACTAGCTGGGCTATGCTGTCATATGTTGGCTGTCATCATGGCTCTCACTTCTATCATCTGATGGTTCTTTGGGAGCCTGTGCAAAGTAAGCCGGTGTCCAGTTTCAGAGGTAGCAAGGACTGGGTGCAGCTTTGGTTGTTTTCACAACTGAAACCACTTCCGTGTCTGCCATTACTAAGTGACATGTTGGAATTCTTCATGATATGAACTTACAGCTTCAGTCATAGTGCCCTTAACCAAATTAAGCTGCTGGAATTTACCTTTACTCAGGCAGGGAGGAGGAGCTGATACAGTAGTAAAGATTTCCTCCCTCCTGTGGAAAGATGGCAAATTAGCAAAGTAGACAATATATGCACTCTATTTCTAGTTCACACATAAAACTACAGCTTATATCTAATAATGTTATATACTTACATAGTGATACTAATACATACTTACCTACGCTCATCATAGGACACAGTACATTTTTTCTAGAAAATGCTCACTGTTGTGCCAAATTCACATTTTTTTAATGACTATATGAAAGCATCCCCAGTCTTCACTTTGGAGAGCTGGTCACTTCAGGTGCACAGCAAAGTGCAGAATGTAGTGAGGGCTGATTTCCTTTATCTTTTGACAGAGTAAATTAGCTCACAACAAACTCTGTGTAATACCACAGTTGCATCACCTCTGGTTACCTGTACGCCCTACTAAAACTTATTTGAGCCCGTTTTGCATTCATGTGTAGTGTTGCTTCACATTTTCATTGCTTGTTTTTAGTTGTTTTCATTATTTGTTCTTGAGATTTGGTTGCAGTAGCGTTTTATTATTTTTTTCAAGATCTTCAGCCTCGATCTCGGAGGTATATCTGCTATTGTACTGAACGGATATGATGCAGTAAAAGAATGTCTTGTCCATCAAAGTGAAATTTTTGCAGACAGACCATCTCTTCCCTTGTTTAAGAAGCTGACAAACATGGGAGGTAAGAACTAATATCTTATATAGAAATGTAGGTTTTGTCCAATAGATGGGCTTGTAATCATGTGAAACATTTGCTTTCCAGTTTTCTCTACTTCTTTATCTCCTTTTGTAAAATACGTGGTGCTTCTTTAAAGTTATTGTTTGGAAAGTACTGTCAGTCTTGGACTATCCATAGCAAGATGTGTGTAATTTTTTGTCTTTTTTCTTTTGTCTTGTTAAGTAGTTTTATTATCTTATGGGGGGAAAGATAAAGCGTTGCATAAAACACTGTGTCAAAATATTTTTTCAGGCTTACTGAACAGTAAATATGGCAGAGGATGGACAGAACATCGCAAGTTAGCTGTAAATACCTTTCGAATTTTTGGATATGGTCAAAGGTCCTTTGAACACAAAATTTCAGAAGAAGCTATGTTTTTCCTTGATGCCATTGATACGTACAAAGGCAGAGCATTTGATCTAAAGCACTTGATAACAAATGCTGTTTCAAACATTACTAATTTGATTATTTTTGGAGAACGTTTTACGTATGAAGATACCGAATTTCAGCACATGATTGAGATTTTTAGTGAAAATATTGAATTAGCTGCTAGTGCTTCTGTATTTTTATATAATGCTTTTCCTTGGATTGGTATCTTGCCATTTGGGAAACACCAGCAGCTGTTTAAGAATGCAGCTGAAGTCTATGACTTTCTTCATGACCTTATTGAACGTGTCTCTGAAAATAGGAAGCCTCAGTCACCTCGACATTTTGTAGATGCATATTTAGATGAGATGGATTACAATGAAAAGGATCCAGAATCTACATACTCAAGAGAAAACTTAATTTTCTCTGTTGGAGAGCTCATCATAGCTGGGACAGAAACCACAACAAATGTTTTAAGATGGGCAGTATTATTTATGGCTCTTTATCCAAACATTCAAGGTAAGAACCTCAGCATTTTGAGGAACTGATACACTTTCCTAATGCAAATTTAAAATGCTTTTTCAAAGTGGTGCAGTGATCCATAGTTGTAACAAAAAAGAAAGAATGGGTTATATATATTACTCTATTTACCAAACATACTATGGATAGAGGTGAAAAGCCTATTTTGTATGCAGATGAAGAGGACATCAAAAGTTAAGTATAGTGATAAAATTTTTGCATATTATTTTGTGAATATATTTTTATGAAGCTTTACTATTTTCAATAAAGTATTTCTGATATATTAAGTTTAGTGTAGCGATTCATAATGTTGATTGGTAGATACACTAATCTGTGTAGTTAGTAAATGATAAGCAAATGCAAGTAAATATGAAATTAATAAAATAAGAATGTAAAAATATCAGCAAAAGTGTAAATCAGGTTGGAGTTAACAATTTAGGTGCCATTTCTTCTTATCCTTAAGTGCCTCAATTCACAATAGATTTACGTATTACAGACGTGTATATTTATAGTTATGGAAGAGCAAAAATAAATAGCATTTAAAAATAAAAATAGAAGGATGTTGCAGTCATTCAGAGGTAAGACAGCAATAGATGTTTGAATGCCAGCCCGGACATTTTGTGTAGACATTTGGATTTTAGAAATGAACGGTCACGTTTCTTGTTTTACTGCCTCTGCTTTGCTTTTCCTATCAAAATTCAGCAGGACTTAGTTCAACTGGCGACTTTCAGTATTTAGGGAAAGAGCAGCCTTAGATAACTTAAAAAGTGACTGTTTATACTTTGACAAAAAAGTACTGCTCTAACATCAATTTCACCATTATCATCATTTCAGAATGGGGATAGCAATATTACCTGTAGCTGTACGGCTCTTAAAGATCTGAACTTCTGCATAGGAACCAGATACCTTTGTGTATGAAAGATTATATTTTCTTCTTATGGTAGACAGAAAGCAATTATTATCTTAAAATAAGAGATGAAATTTTGTATTTACATTTAAGGTAAATACAGCTTTAATTTTTTTAAAAAAAAAGCCCAAAATAATGATAATAATATATGTCAAGGCTTTACATGCTATAAGCAGTAAAAACCATTCAGTTTAGGTAAAGAAGTTGATGACAAAGCTTTTTCATTGCTGCGATTACCATTATTACAAGTCCCATATTCATTGAGCTGGTTTAAATATCTGGCTAAGCAAGTAGAACTATCTTTGCAATCTTTTGCTTGTTTCTTTAGTTGTAAGAGCTCCAGAAATAAGAAGATACACAAGGAAAGAAAAGTACATTAAAACATTATTTTTACTGAGAAAATTACTTCTGAAATAAAGATTACTTGTGTATATATATATATATGCTAGTAATAATTCCTTCTAGCAGGGTAAGGAATATATAGTCTGAATTTAAAATCTTATAGGCTACTATATTTTATATATTTCATGTTTCAGCATCGTTTACAAAGTATATATTTTATAGCTTAAAAAAAAATAAAGGACCTTACACAATAAGCATCAACTTCTATTCCTGTTCCTAACAGGGCAAGTTCAAAAAGAAATCGAATTAGTCATCGGCCCAAGCAAAATGCCTACCTTAGAAGAGAAAAGCAAAATGCCATACACTGAGGCTGTTCTACATGAAGTTCTAAGATTCTGTAATATAGTTCCACTAGGTATTTTTCACGCAACCTCCAAAGATACTGTTGTGCGTGGTTACTCTATTCCTGAGGGCACTACAGTCATTACAAACCTTTACTCCGTTCATTTTGATGAAAAATACTGGAGCAATCCAGAAGTGTTTTTTCCTGAGAGATTTTTGGACAGCAATGGGCAATTTGTCAAGAAAGATGCATTTATTCCTTTTTCACTAGGTAAGTGATTCCTTCCACTATTCCTTCTCAGAAACCTAGAGATGTATAACACAGAAGTCATGGCAATAAATCAGGAATGGACAGAATGATATAAAGTATCCACAGTTCTGATGAAACAGCTATTTTAAAGATATTCAATATAATGTACTCTGGACATAATACATTTTAGCACAACATCTTTTATATAGATGAGCTATTATTATATATAAACTAATAAAAAAGACAACACAGTGTCTTCTGAGAGGTCCAGACATTTTAAATCTTTGCAGCACATAAGTGTTACTTGTTTCACAATTAACAGTAATATGCTACTAAAGTCATTACATACAGGTGATTTAAACAACCAGCTTTCAAATTTCAGCATTTATATCAGCACCAGAAACTGCAGACCTGAGTCAGAACTAGCTTGGGGGTCAGCATGCAGCACTTCATTCTGCTCTAAAGAAATACTCTTGACAGTCCCAAATCATCATGGATTTCTCTGTTTATGCCTATAAGAGTGAATAATTTGCCACATGTATGATTACCAACCTAAAAATTTAGATTTGTTGTCCTGGCTTTGGCTGGGTTGGAGTTAATTTTGCTCCTAGTAGCTGGTACAGTGCCGTGTTTTGAATTTAGTCTGAGAATAATGTTGATAATACACTGATGTTTTAGTTATGGCTGAATAGTGCTTACTCTAAGTTGATGACTTTTCAGTCTCTCATAGTCTGCTAGTGAGGAGGTGCACAAGAAGGTGCGAGGGAGCACAGCCAGGACAGCTAACCAAAATTGCATACCATAGAACATCATACTCAGTATATAAACCCAGGGGGGAGCTGGCCAGGATCACTACTCAGGGATGGTTGGTGTGGCACTTAGTTGCTGGCCGGGGTTAAAACATGACATCTGTATAAGCTAACTGTCAGGGCTACCTCTGCAGACCATAGACATAACCTGCAGAGAAGTACTTGGGGGTGGTGGTCGATGAGAACATGAACATGAACAGAAAGCGAACCGTATCCTAGGCTGCATCAAAAGGCGCGTGACCAGCAGGTCAAAGGAGGTGATCCTGCCCCTCTACTCTGCT